>ML688386.1:1454765-1467605 GCA_007922175.1 Pelusios castaneus | reverse complement strand
TGTGTGTGTGTGTGTGTGTGTGTGTGTGTGTGTGTGTGTGTGTGTGTTAGGGAAAGAGTGTGGTCCCACTGACTGCAGTTGTGGGCCAGATGGAAGAGATTTGCAGGACACATTCTGGCTTAACCAGGAAATTTTCAATAATCTAAAAATAACAAAAGAGTTCTACAAAAAGTGGAAACTAGGTTAAATCATAAAGGATGACTATAAACAAATAACACAATTGTGTAGGGAAAAAATCAGAAAGGCCAAGGCACAAACTGAGATCAAACTATCTGAAGGCAGAAAGGGTAACAAAACCCGCCACATTTTTTCAATACATTAGAAACAAGAGGAAGACCAAGGACAGCGTAGGACCATTAATCAGTAAAGAGGGAAAAAACACTAATAGAAAATGTGGAAATGGCAAAAGAACTAAATGATTTCTCTGTTTCGGTCCTCACCAAGAAGGTTGGTGGCAATTGGATTCTTGACATAGGGGAGGGCAGTAAAAATGGGATAGGATCAGAAGCTAAAGTAGGAAAAGAACAAGTTAAAAATTACTTAGACAAATTAGATGTCTTCAAGTCACCGGGGCTTGATAATATGCACCCTAGAATACTCAGGGAGTTGACTCAGGAGATATCTGAGCCATTGGATATTATCTTTGAAAAACCATGGAAGACTGGAGAGGTCCCAGAGGACTGAAAAAGAGCAAATATAGTGCCCATCTATAAAAAGGGAAATAAGGACAACCTAGAGAATTATAGACCAGTCAGTTTAACCTCTGTACCAGGAAAAATAATGGAGCAAATAATTAAGGAATCAATTAGCAAACATCTAGAAGACAATATGGTGTTAAGTGATAGTCAGCATGGATTTGTCAAGAACAAATTGTGTCAAACCTGATGGCTTTCTATGATGGGGTAACAAGCTTTGTGGATAGAGGGGAAGTGGTAGATGTGGTATATCTAGTCTTTGATACGGTCTCATGTATTATGAATTGTGTCCAGTTCTTGGCGCCTCATTTCCTGAAAGATGTGGACAAGTTGGAGAAAGTCCAGAGAAGAGGAACAAGAATGATTAAAGGTCTTGAACACTTGACTTATGAGGGAAGATTGAAAGAGCTGGGTTTGTTTAGTCTGGAAAAGAGGAGACTGAGGGGGAACATGATAACAGTTTTCAATTACCTAAAAGGTTATCATGAGGAGGAGGGAGAAAAATTGTTCTCCTTAACCGCCAATGATAGGACAAGAAGCAATGGGCTTAAATTAAGGCACGAGAGATATAGGTTGGACAATAGGAAAAAATTCCTAACTGTCAGGGTCATTAACCATTGGAATAAATTGCCTAGGCAGGTTGTGGAATCTCAATCTTTGGAAGTTTTTAAGAGTAGGTTAGACAAGCACCTGTCAGGGATGGTCTAAGAGGGTACTTAGTCCTGCCATGAGTGCAGGGGAATGGACTCAATGACTTCTAATGGTCACTTCCAGTTTCTATGATTCAGCCTGCGGGCCGGATGTTTAACACCCCCGATGTAGAGAAACCAAGACCCAGGCAAATGGCATTTAAGGAATGTATTAATAGGAATGTTACATGCTTTGATAAACTCCTGCTCTCAGTCAGAGTGTGGAAGCAGGGCAGTGTGTGGTCTTTATGAATATGTAGGGAGTCTGTAGAGGAGATAGACACACTGGGGCGGAATCTAGCCATATTACCTCCTGCACAGTCACAGCAAGCAGTCAGTCAAGTAGTAAGTGTAGAACAAACCAGACTATTGTGGGAGGAATTCTAGAGAGAAATAAACTTTGGACAGCTTCTTTTCTCAGTTCACATTCTACATCTGTTCTCTGAGGAGAAGAGAAAAGAGAAAACAAAGTAAAAACCACCAGAGCGATTGTAACAAGGCAATGCTCTGTTCATCCTCTAATGCTCCAGAACCTGCTCAGACCCACTTAGTTTTACCATTCAGTCTGTATTGTATTCTAAATCCTTCCACCAACACTAGTACAGGGTAATATCACAGTTTGTAATCCCTGTGTCTTTCATTCCCTCCTTACAGGGCTGTAGGAGGAAAAGAGATCGCCCTGTTCTGTGAACTTTTTAAATCTGGGTTTACCTAGCCAAGTCCTCTTTCCTTTATAACACATCTTTTCTGGCTTTTATCAGGTTAGCCGCTGATGGCTTATTTGCTCCTTATGACCCCAGTCTCTCATTCTGATTAGCTAATTGCTTTAGTAGCTCTCAGTGGGGGAACTAATTGAGGTAACAGCCATCAGAGTGCTGTCCCACCTCTCAGGCCTCAGCATTCTGTCACAGTGATGAAAGGGGGAACTCTGTACACACAAAAAGCCCAATTTTCTCCCAGAACATGATGTCTAGCTGTACACAATGGCTATGTCTACACTTGTGTATTTAAGTTGACTTTAACTAAGTCGACTTAGTGTGTCTCCACTTAAAAATAAAGTCAACTTAAAGGGGAACTTAAAAAGTCGACCTAGAGCGTCCACACTGGACGCCTAGGTCGACTTTGTGGGGCTTAGCGGGACCCAGGGCAGGTCCACGGGGGCAGGGGGGGCACCCCTTGCCCAATGCCAGGGGGCTCAGCCTTTGCCCCATTGTACCTAGGTACAATGGGGCAACGGGGGACAGGGACCCTGGCAGGGCATGGGGCAGGGGGGGCAGGGCTCTGCCCTGCCCTGTGGGGGGCATGCCAGGCTCCCCCTGTGCCTGCCCCCCCGGCAGGGAGGGCATTGGTGTAGCCCTGGGGTAGCCCTATGTCGATTTAAGGCTTAGGTCTAGTGGAAAGGAGGTTTAATAAAGTCGACTTAATTTTAATTAAGTCGACTTTATTTTCCTTAAGTCGACTTAAGCAAGCTGCTTAAGTCGACTTAAGGAAACTAGTGTAGACGCAGGGTAAATTAAGTTGACTTAAGCAAGCTTAATTAGACTTAATTTACCAGTGTAGACACAGCCAATGACAAGAGGCCAGTCCTGAAAAAGGGTTTTTGTGAATTACATATGGAACCAATGACATATCAGTCTGTTTGGCCCAATGAGGAGCAATCCTACATCTCACCTGCTGGGGCTCACCCTCTCTCCTTTACTGCTATAACTCTGTTGACCTCATGGGAATTACTTCAGATTTATGCTTAGTTGGGAGAGATCAGAATCTGTCCCACTGGCTCTAATGGGAATTCTGGTTGTGCCAGGAGGACAAAATCCACACTTAGTCCCTCTTCCTTTCTTCTCCTGCTCCACAAACCACTTCAGCTGCATGAAATTGATGAAAATGTAACTGCAGAATTATCACAGAATTTTTCACTAACTTTGAATGTAATTTCAGCCCCGCACATTTTAATTATCCAAAAAACTCTCCAAAATGGCTGGTTGTAGCATAAGCATCATGTGATGTTTCAAATCCCGAATATGTAAGACTTCTGATTCCAGAGTCACTTTCAGCTGATTTTCAAAAGCACCTTAGGAGCACATATCCCACTCACTGACTTTCAATGTTACTTGTGCTCCTAACTCATTTAGTTGCTTTTGAAAATCCTGCCTGATGGGTCCATTTTCTGCTCAGAAATAGGTTTATTTTCATTGTAAAAAGAACTCACTTCCAAGCCCAACATCTGCAAAATGTTGTTTATCTTTCCCATGACATATAATCAAATATCTCCTTTCATTTGATAACATCTCTGCATGCCACCTAATCTCTCCTCCTACCACCTGGCCCTCTCCCCACATTCTTATCATTCTGTATGTAGAATACCACCACTCACAAGTTGCTCTACCCGGCGCAGACTTGTAGCTGCTTTCAGCGTGGGAAGTCTGATCGTAGGCTGTGCTGTGCTCCGCACGACATCCTGATCTGCAAAAGAAGAAACCGAAACACCACATTCAATTAAACCATAGCTGTAACTGCCACATAAATGTCCCCTGCCCAAATTACAGATTATTCCCAGCTCACAAACACCTTTGAGAAGTTGAAGTTTCTGTGTTGCTTCCCAGGGTATCCCTGGATGTGAGAGATCTTGCTACCATCTGCCCTGTACTGCTGTCAAATTCCAGAGTGGGATTGTGCCGACAAAAGCTCACACTGTAAATAAATTTGTTAGTTTTTGAAAGTCCCACAGGACTCTTGTTGAGTATGCTGTGGGTCAGTATCTTAACCCCACCAGCCTCTGGCAACACAAATACTGCCTGTCAGGCCCTGCAGGCCCTGTCCTTTCTGCACCAATTAGTGATAGACACAGTCCAGGCCGCAGTATTAGTGTTGAGCTCCTAGTTCATGAGACTCTCATAGGCTATGTCTACACTTACTAAAATTAATTTGAATTAGTTAGTTCGAACTAACTAATTCAAACTAATTTTAGTTAGTTCAAATTAGCTTAATTCAAACTAGCATGGCCACACTGGAATGTTAGTTCGAACTAAGCAAGCACTTGCTTAGTTCGAATTAGCGATCCCCATTAATTTCAATGGCCGGTTAATTCGAACTAAGAAATTAGTTCGAATTAACATGGCCACATTGGTTAATTCGAACTAGTTAGCTTGAATTAACCCCTTAGTTTGAATACCCTATTCAAATGTATTTGTTCGAATTAAGGAAGCCCTTAATTCAAACTAACTAAAGCCTAGTGTAGCCATGGCTTTAGTTAGTTCGAATTAAGCCTGCTTAATTCGAACTAACTTGCCAGTGTAGAAATAGCCATAGATTTTCCAGAGCTGTTGCTCCCACAGCACTGCTGACTAGTGGCCATAGAACCCAGCTCTGCTTTACACATAGCACTTGAGCTGCGTCTACACTGGTAAATTAAGTCGACTTAAGCTTGCTTAAGTCGACTTAATTTACTCTGTTTCTACACCACAGTTTCCTTAAGTCGACTTAAGCAGCTTGCGTAAGTCGACTTAAGGAAAATAAAGTCGACTTAATTAAAATTAAGTCGACTTTATAAAACCTGCTTTCTAGTAGACCTAAGGCTTAAGTCGACTCCCTAGAGTCAACTTAAGCCAGTGTAGCCGTGGGGTAGCCCTAAGTCGACTTAGGGCTACCCCAGGGCTACACCAATGCCCTCCCTGCCGGGGGGGGGGCACAGGAGTAGCCTGGCATGCCCCCCCACCTGGCAGGGCAGAGCCTTTCCCAATCTGCCCCTATGCCCTGCCAGGGTCCCTGACCTCCTTTGTCCCATTGTACCTAGGTACAATGGGGCAAAGGCTGAGCCCCCTGGCATTGGGCAAGGGGTGCCCCCCCTGCCCCTGTGGACCTGCCCTAGGTCCCCCTAGCCCCACAAAGTCGACCTAAAGCATCCAGTGTGGATGCTCTAGCTCGACTTTGTAAGTTCCCCCCAAAGTCGACTTAAAATTTAAGTGTGGACACACTAAGTCGACTTAGTTAAAGTCAACTTAAATTCACAAGTGTAGACATAGCCTTGGAGCTATTTATAGGGAAAGTTTATTTAACAAAGCAGCGATCCAAGTGATAAGCAGAAATATTAGAAACATAGAGTTACATATAAAATACAATCATAACCAGGGTCCAAGCATAATTTTTTGGGGCCTAGTACAAACTTGAAACATGGCTCCCCCTGGAAATGGGGGTGGCAGACTGGACTGTGGCCCCCCAAAAGCCTCCAGGCCCCAGTAAAGTGTAACCTTAACCCTAACCTTAACCCATCCCCCCATGTGTGGGCCCTGATCATTAAATGCATTCTAGACCCTAAACTTAACTTATGATGTCAGATAGAGCAAAAGCTCACCTCAGATTCTCCCAACATATCGCAGCCATGCTTGGCGTTGATCTTCCATTTAGGAGACAAATATGCTGCCCTCTTGCCTCATTAGTGGAAAGAAGCAGAGTGTGTTTCTGGTCCCCCAGCTGCACTCTAAAAATCCATTTTCTTCACTGGAGACTTTGCAGTCACTTGGTGAGGATTTTGCTCAGGGTGTAAATAGGTGTTCATTCTGCAATAAATAATACTCAATTTACATGTAAAAAGACCAATAGATAAACATTCGTTGGCTGAAAGAAACTTGTTTATCCACTGCTGGTGGGTGCACCCAACTCAGAGAGCTTAAAAGAAAATGTTCATAATATATATATACTCCTCACATATTGACAAGACATACATATTGCAATTATTATGATGACCAGTGTGACCTGTTTTGAGCAGAAAGCTTTCCTGATACCCTGACAAACTAGTATGAAAATAACAGACCCAGGGGAACCCACCTGGAGCCCCTGTGTCTTCCACCACTTGGCACCAAGAAGTTCCCGGGTCACAGCCTCCCCTATTTCAGATTGACCCGTCATCACAGCCCATCTAAAAACCCTTGGGCAGAATCTCACATGTAAGAAGTCACTAAATGTTTGATGAAACTCTTTTGAAATTTCCCCTTTGGGATTTATCTGTTCCCAAGGCTGAGCTCCAATATATGTGTATATGAGTCCACTGGTCACATTTGGGAGGGACATGGGGCTTATTTCCAATACATAAGATGGGAGTGGACATGAGTGTTGCTCTACAAACACACACCAAAAAAAAAAAAAAAAAAAAGATTTTGAGCACCTACCCACCCACTCCACCTCACCCCACCCTCCTCTCCCCTCCCCTCCCCTCCCCTCCCCTCCCAGCACCCTCTAGGCACACTGATCCCACCTGGCTTTGGGCTCTATACTTCCACTGGGGGGCCCCTGCTCTCAACCAGCCCAGCTCTGGCCCCCCCTCACCCAACCCAGTAGCAGCCCTGACCCAGGGCTTCCCACTCTCACCCGGCCACAATCTGTGGCCACTATACAGCCCAAAAAGTCACTGGGCCCCATGGTCCATTCACCCGCCACTGGCATGGGGCCCCTTTCCCTCCCCCTTGCCCAGTGGGGCCCAGCCCCACAGAAGTACTTATACCTCATCACCACTGGAAAACACACTGCCTGGGCTGCAGAGGAAAGGATTTAATTTTTTCTCCCCTTCTCCCATCCTGCCGCAGAGCGGGATGGGCCAGCCACTTTTCCCACTGCTCCCAGGCACACCGGAGCTCAAGGCAGGCAGGCTGTCTGAGCCTGCGCATGCCAGGGCCCATGGCTCAGGGCACTGGCTGGCACATTGGAGGCCTGTGCCTCGTATGCCCATTGCCAGAGAGGCGCCTGGAACTGGCCCTCTGTCAGTTGTGGTAAGGGTCCAGCAGTAAAGTGGAAATAAACACCACCCAGCTTAGTGGAAATAAACAAGGATCTCAGCCAGGCCTCCTACCTGTTTAGTTATTGTAAACCAGCAATAAAGCTAATTTCATGTTGGACAAAGGTAATTCTTGATCAGCTGAGAAAGAGTATTCTTTTCTGAGACCTGGGAATGAAAGGACACAGGAGGGCATTTGATATTTTCCTTTCATATCAGTTTCTCTCCACCAGATACCTACCGAGGTGGGTTCCAAACACAGGGGACTCCCATCTTGCATGACACAATCTCCCCAGAGAGTCCCGTTCCCCTATTCAGTTTCTTTACAGTTGTCTTGTTAAGATTCTTGGCCTTGAGACCAAAAAATTTCACAAGACAACTTTTTAAAGCTAAAATACATATATAACTCCACAAAAACAAAATTATCTTTAAATTTATGTTCTCCATGTAGAAGAGGACACAGTTGTTTCGTTCTTGGTTTTGACTTCCATCATCACACAATCATCCTGAAATGTTAAACAAGAAAATGGGAAAGCAGTTCCATTATTAAGAAGCATTAAAAGCAAGAGGTGTCCCAGATCCTGAAGAAATGGCCATGTGATGATACTATGAGCCATCACTTTTTTAGCCAGTAGTCCAGGTAATTATACTCCTGCGGAATAGCACTGTCACCTAGTGGCCAGTATTGGAACTACAAAATAATCACTAGGAAGCAAACTTTTAAAGGTAATTTACCTATGAGTGTCAGAGGAGGAGCCGTGTTAGTTTAGTTCAGCAAAATAAACAAGGAGTCCGGGGGCACTTTTAAAGACTAACAAATATATTTATTGCATGAACTTTTGTGGGGGAAAATCGCACTTCATCAGATACTCTGAAGATGGAAAACTTATAGAATGGGAGGAAATAAATGCAGGGAAGTGTAAGTCATAAGATCAGGTCAGACTGTTACTTCAAAGCAGCTGATGAAGTAGGATATTCTCCCATGAAAGCTCATGCGATAAATAAAGTTGTTAGTCTTTAAAAGTACCACAGGACTCCTTGTTTGTTTTGCTGGAGACTGTGTAGCCTTAAAATCCCTGTAAGAAGGGAGAGAGAGAAGCAGGCCTCCACCCAAGACAGGTGACAGCTGGGGAGCTGGAAACTTTAAGTGGGCACCCTTGAGGAATCATGGAGGGAGAATACAAACACAGTTACTCTGAAATTGTTACAGTTCCGATGACCATTGCCAAGTCATGTTCTCACACAACTGTCTCAACGGAGCAGTCTAAGTTGCTCCACCTGGGATGTACTAATACAAGGAATCCAATCATCCCCAGCATCCTCTGCAATGCCGTCTTGTCCTATGGAAGCTTCGTGTTAGCCGTGGCTACATGTGGCTAATGTCATCTGGCCTGATTTCCTGTGACGGGAAACATTTGTCCATGTATTTGACTTCTTTTACCATATACTGGATTTTATCTGGGTTGTGTTTGATATTCTCTGCAGAAGCACCTACTGTCATTTTCTTCTGTATCTGATCATGTTCTGCCTGAGCTTATCATGTCATCTGCTGGATGCCTGCAGTATTGCCACATGTTTAATTATTCATTTGTTGGAACAGTTCACTAGCTGACTTTGTTCCAAAATGAAGAATAAATTAAAGGATTTGGTTTAATAAAAGATATTACCTCACCCACCCTATGTCTTATTCCAAAAGGAAAGCAGAGAAATATGTATCTGCCCCAGAGTGTACTGAAAGTGCAGAGTTCAGATGACCTGTTATCTAATGTGACTTACCAATATCTTATCTTTCTTAATATCTGTCTTAAGCATAATGAATATACTTCCACCAGATAGTCAGCACTGGATATCTGTTGATATGGGGATGGAGTAATACAGTCTCAATACAGCCTTATTAAGGCCTCTGAGATCTAAACAAATTCTAATATCCCATTTTTCTTTTCATTTATGATTAAACTGTTAACTCGTGGAGTGGATGAGTTCACTTTGGATATGATTCTTTCTGACTGAGTGAATTTTTGAGTCTCCATCACTGGAAAGGGGGTATTTCTGCAGGTGTGTATGACAAGGGTGACTGATGGATCTGTATGTATATGATGCTTCCCACAGAACTCTCCTCAAAAATTCCAGGGATTGTGCAATCGCTTCTTCTTGGCTATGTCTACACTTGTAAATTTAGGTCGACTTTAGATAAGTTGACGTAACTAAGTCAACTTTAAGTCGACTTAGTTAAGTCAACTTAGCATGTCTACACCTAAATTTTAAGTCGACTTAGGGGGGACCTTACAAAGTCAACCTAGAGTGTCCACACTGGACGCCTAGGTCGACTTCTAGGGGTTAGGGGGACCTGGGACTGGTCCACTGTGGCAGGGGGAGCACACCTTGCCAAGTGCCAGGGGGCTCAGCCTTTGCCCCATTATACCTGGGTACAATGGGGCAAATGGGGACAGGGACCCTGGTAGGGCATAGGGGCAGGGTGGGCAGGGCTCTGCCCTACCCTGTGGGGGGCATGCCAGGCTCCCCTTGTCTCCCTCTCCCCCGGCAGGGAGGGCAGTGGGGGAGTCCTGGAGAGCCCTAAGTCAGTTCTAAGTTGACTTAGGGCTACTCCAAGTCTACACTGGCTTAAGTCAACTTTAGAAAGTCAACTTAAGCCTAAAGTTGAATTAAAAGGAGGTTTAATAAAGTTGACTTAATTTTCTTTAAGTTGACTTTATTTTCCTTAAGTCGACTTAAGCAGCTTGCTTAAGTTGACTTAAGGATAGTGTAATGTAGACGCAGAGTAAATTAAGTCGACTTAAGCAAGCTTAAGTCAACGTAATTTAGAAGTGTAGATGCACCCCTTCAGTGCTGGATGCCTGCATATGGAGCATATCCATTAATCCGTATTAGGGGTAGCTGTGTGCAAGCTTCTCTGCCTAATAGTGGCCTTAGTGCAGGTCTTGACAAATCAATATTTCTGGTAGCCATGGTGATCAGTTTTAGTAGCCTGTTGCCTATCTTCACTGCAGAGATGTAGTGGAGGAGTGTCCTCTGGTGACCAAAAGTAAAATTGCTGGCATCTCGCAATGAGCCAATTTTGTCCTCCCCTTGTTTAGTGATTCCGAACTGAAGACTGACCTTAGCTTTAACAGCTGCTGGTGGTAGGGTAATTTCTTCCTCAGAGTATATTCTGGGGTCACCATATGCTATAGCACATCAGACTGCTTTGTCTGGATGGGGCTCGCTGTCTTTCTCAAAAGATCAATAGGAAAACATTAACTTCAACCCCAATATCAAACCTGCATGTCACAGCTACATTTCTTATATACAGTGTAAAATACCAAGGTTCTGATGAGTGCACTATATGATTTCTATCACCCTGGGATATTGTATACACAAGAAGACATTGTTCACATTCTAGTTCAGCGTGATTTTGCCTTTGGGTAAGCGTGTTGCTCTGCACATAGAATAATAGTGATTTAATGTTCTACATTTGTGGCCTGTTTTTTCCAAAAGCTGGTAGGTGTTACCATACCACAGTGTAGAGAGAGTGGCTATATGAGCAGTTGGGATGTCTTCTTTGCTTTGACTCACCAGTGGCTGGGTCATGCCCATGATGCCCCACATACCACTTTGTAACATCCTCTACAACCTTGTCAGTATGTGCCCCAGATATGTCTTTGTCTTTGTGGCTTGTGTGATATGCTGCACCCCATGTATGCCCTTATGGTGTGATCTGTGTATCATTCAGGTTCACCCCTACAGTATTACTGTATATTGCTGGGGTGGGCAAACTTTTTGGCCCGAGGGCCACAGTCAACCTATGGCAAGCCACAGGATGGGGTTTGGGGGGGGAGTGGACACACCACCTACATGGTGGGAGGTAGTGGGGTTAGGAGGGGGAGTTTTGGAGGGAAATGGTGGAGCTGGGAAGGGGAGCAATTGAGCTCTGTGGCTCTAGAGGGCCCTGGCCAGAGCATAGCAACAGCTGATCAGAACTGTTCAGCTGTTGCTGTGCTCCAGTCAGGGTAGGGGTGGAGCCCGTAGAAGAGAGTGATGCCTTGCTGTACCCAGGGCTCTGGTGGACCCATGTGGTGGGAAGGGGCAGGGCCAGGAAGGGTGGAGGCAGCTACGGTCTGGGCCACCAGCTGGCTGGCTGGATTAAAGGCTCCCACTGGCCAGATCTGGCCTGGTGGCCATAGTTTGCCCATCTCTGGTGTATGGTCTGATACAAAGTATGTTGTGTAAGCTGTTTTTGGAATGCTCATGAAACACTGAGCATTACTGTTATTGTAGCATGTTTCCTGCAATGTCCTACATATGTACAGATATGAAACTCTGCCAGATCATGTCTCCAAACGTGTATCTGACATGTTTTGAATAGATACAGACAAACACAAAGTTGTGTTTCCACACCCGGCAGAGGCATGCATACAGGAACAATAAACTGGCCTAAGCACCTGGCAGCCCTTTGGCTCAAGTGGAAGGAATTACACCCATTGCTGGACAGGGCTGATCATCTGACCCCAGGGGATATTGGGGAAATTTGTTAAAAGCTGAGGCGTCTTGGTCTCTTGGCTCTCCTCTATTCCATCTTCTAACGAACACAAAGGACTGAGAATCTATCCCGTGAAGGGTGTCCTGGCTGCAAGACATATCTCAGCCAGTCAGTGTAGTAAAGCAGAATACAGACTGAAACAATAATCTTAGCTTAGAATAAGAGTTATCTCTTATTTGTTTGTGACTAACTCCTTGACTTAATCTTTTGATTTATATTACACTGATTTAGAATCACTTAAAATCCTGCTGTAGTCAGTAGACTTTTTTGTTTTATCTAAAGCAGTGCATGTGGGTTGAATGTGTGCAGAGACCTCAGGTAGAATGGCAGAGCTGATGCATATCAATTTCTTTGCTAAATTGATGGACATGAGCTTGCAGGGTGAAGTGGGCAGCACTGAACCCTGCAAGGATGGTAGTTCACAGGGTTACATCTGGGACTGGAGGTGTTTGTTGGGGGTCTGTCCTATGACTGGCTGGTCAGAGTGCTCCTCCACTGGATATGGGAGACCAATTACATGCAGGAGACTGGGCGTGAGCTGACTCAGGAGTGGAGGTTCACACAGCAAAGCAGGGTAAGTCGGGGTACAGGAGTGAAGAACTGGGGTGACATATCTACAAAACAGTTCAGATTGTAGAGGAGTGGGGGGCATGTCACAGCTTGTGGGCTCTGCAAATGGCTATTGGTTTCTAGACGCCCAAATCAGGCAACAGCTTTCCTTTAGTCCTTTATCAGTAACACTGAACACTGTGTTGTAGCTGAGAAAATCATTTTCAGTATTTCCAAACTCTCAATTTCTTCCTTTTTGCCTGAGTTCTATGACATACTTGGTTACCTGCTCATCTTCTAAGTGTAGGTGAGACCACCACGGAACTGGTACCCCCAAAACACAACATTTTTCTTAGGATTACAACAGTTCCTAGCCATTATTAGGACCTCATCCAAAATGGGAGCATTTTCAGTTAGCTGCTTTAAAAGTGCTATAAACTTCAAGAGATTCTTCTCCCACTATGTGCAGTAAAATGGATACTTTTATGCCATACCTTTTTTAACTGCTCCTAAGGTTTTCATATAGATCTGGAAGGTTTGCTCCTACCTCCTGGAAAGAAAGAAAGAAAGAAAGAAAGAAAGAAAGAAAGAAAGAAAGAAAGA
>ML688386.1:1424271-1454755 GCA_007922175.1 Pelusios castaneus | reverse complement strand
AGAAAGAAAGAAAGAAAGAAAGAAAGAAAGAAAGAAAGAAAGAAAGAGTGAGGGTGGCTTGCAACCTTCCCTGTTCATGATTTTTAAAAGTACCTTTTTCTAGCTCAACTGCTTTACTTTTGCCTTCACTTTTTTGTACTCACTGTTTGGTTTCTGCTCGTCTGTGGATTGCAGTCTCTTGTCTGTGTGTGGTGATTTGCACCGCTTAATGACATGCTTTGTCCTGACAAAATGGCTACTTGCTACAGAATCAGGTCACTTCTGATGCCATACAGTTCTGCTACCACAGTCACACAGCCGAGAGTGTCACCGTCTTCTTTGGGAGAGAGCTGCAGGCTGTGTATTTCAGGAACCCAGAGTGAGACCAGGAATATGTATCTCTGTTATCATGTACATAACAAGATGGCTCCCACAGACTGCGAGAATGCAGCCCCTGACTATGTCTGCCTGATGTTAGAGACCCCTGACAATGGGAGAACATGACATGACCCATTTTAAAGAGACAGTACCACAATATACAGTAGTTACAGTTCATAGACACAGCTATGGGCACAGACTACAGAAGATCTGCACAAAGTGAATAGTGTTCAACATGCACAAGAGAGGAAGGACTGTATAGCCAATACTGTACTTTGACCAATAGAGATTATACCTATCCACAGCGATTGGATGACGGGGTGTGTCAGGTTCCCCTCCCTCAGCCACTCTTAGCTGTACTCAGCTCAGTAAGAGGTTGGGACTAGGACGGCTGAGCACGAGAGCCAATACTAATCAGTGAATTTAAAAATGTATCTGCTTTAGAGAATACAGATATAATGGTATGAGGGGCCTTGAGGAAGTGGTTGGGGTGTCTTTTCCACTTGGCTGTAACAGCAACTCCACTACCTATATGGGAGGAATAACAGAATACATTTTATTTTTTTAGCTCTGTTATGTCTTCTGCTGCATATGTCTGTACTTGACTACAGTGTGTCAGGTCAGGCAGAAGAGGGTGTTTTGCACTTCTTTCAGGAGTAAGGGGGAGGTATTGAGACATGGGGCGGTTGGGTTCAGGAAGGAAGGAATGCATTTCAAAAGGGAGGGGTGAGAGAGAATTCAGAATCTGAAAAAGGACATGTGACATCATTTTTTGGGGGTGCAGCAAATTCTGGGACAAAAGGAATAATTTCAGCACAGCTACCAGTTCTTTAGGAGAGAAAACAAGTTCTGAGTTATGTGGGAAGTTTAATTCTGAAGCTTTTTCTAGCAAATCCAAGGATATTAGGGGGCGGGATTCAGAGCGACACTAAGGAAGGAAATCTATGCACCATTCCACTTCTCTGATGGGACAAGGCCTGGAAGATTTCCCATGCTAACCTCTCTCTTTCAATTTAGCTTGCTACAGAAGACTGTAACATCTGCCAATCTACCTCCGAAGCCATGTGTCAAGGTTGATGGTGTGAAATGGTCTGCTTAGGGCTGGAGTGATCGATGTAGGGATGTTCTGGAGTTAATGGGAAGAAACCATGGCAGATACAGAAAATAATGCAGGTTCATTCAAACACTCCCAGGCGTAGGTGGAATTTGCGGTAATGTTGGGATGGAAGGCCATTCCACTGAATAGTTTTGTGGGGGAAAGGAGGAGTCTGGGGACACTGTAAAACTATAATCCTGACCAGAGCCTGATGAGAGTCAAGGCTCCAGCATGAAGGGGGTCATGACTGAGGGTTACACGAGCAGCTTACAGTGCACAGGAAGCCCTTCTACAGCACTTCAATCAGTGCTTAATTTGTGGAGGGCTGAGACCCAACACCTCTTGGCTTGGCAGTACATAGCCCTGGCACCTCTGGGCTTGTCAGGTCAGTTCAGAAAGTAGAAAAACTGCTTGAACATCAGTACCTCTTTCATTGCAAATTAAGCACTGGCCTCAGTCATGCCTCCTTCACTACCAGCACTTCTTCTCAAAACAAGGGAAGGTCACATGCAAAACTCTTTACATCCATAAAAGAAGAAAAGAAAAACAAAAATCTAACCCCCTCCACCCCCCAATTAAGCAAACAAGCTGCTAAAGCAAAGCAAAGCAGAGTTAAGGTGACACTTCCCATCACACAACAGTAAGTCTGTTCCCTGAGGAAGGGAGGTGGCACTCAGAATTGGGATGATAACAGTACCGTGGTCCTCCCTAATAAGAAATGACATTTACTGGCAGTATATGTGAGACACGCAGAGAAACTTATTTAGCCTTTGGTATAACAGAAATGCTCAGGCTCTCACTCACTTCTCTCTGTTCAGTTGCTGGATTTTTTTCCCTTCACTTTCTAAATCTAGATTTATTTATTTTTTTCATTCTGAGAACAAACTCCCCTTGTTCCTGGAATTCATCACACTCTCTGAACTTTGATGGCCTGTCACACGTAACTCATAAGAGACAACTTTCAAGCCTTTCTCTTCAGCTGAGGAATGACCAGAAAAAACTCACAGATTATTTTCAGAGCATAAATCATTTAAAAATGCAGCTAAATAGAGAGTCAAATGGCTCCACAGAGGGTTGGGGCTCTCAGAAGAGAAAATGTGGGAGAAACATAGGAGAGGAGTTTTATTAAAAAACAAAACAAAACCACAACAATTCAGAGAGTAAAACGACCACCCAACCTCAGCTCTGCTCATGCCCCACAATCATTGCCTGCAACCTCCGTGTTAACTGATCGCCAAGAGCCTCAGGCTATGCAGCTCCTCTTTTCGGTAAGGAAGGAGTTAATATTCTGGCTGTCGGCGTGAAAGTGAAACCGAAAGGACTGGCGGTGGCGGGCTGAATGGAGACTCAGGCTGAGTCTAGCGTAGGCGCCTGATATTTAGTGCCTGGAACTCCTTGTTGGGGGGTCACGATGAATCTAGGACTTATCCTCATCTGTTCAGCGCTGGCTCTGAAGGCGGGTGAGTGGGGAGTGGGGGGGACGGCAGCGTGATTCCGGATTGTTTGGGGGTGGCTCTTCAGGAGGCCCATTGCAGTGTCCGGCAGCAAGAGATCGATTACCAGTTTGTGTCCCAGCCAGGCCAGAAGGGATTAGAGAAAAGAAAATCCCCCTCCCTGCCAGGCCCGGACCTTGTGGTGGTGACGCCAGAGGGGGGTGTGAGCATCCACAGGGATGATTGCTGGCGAAAGGGAGAAGGGGGCGGGAAGTAATACTAAACTGGGAAGAGACACTTCTGGGCAGGGTGTTCAGGAAAGGGGGGGAATTCTGCAGTGGCAGCGTGCCCCAGCTGGGACTGCAGGTATGTGTATGCGTATATAGGTATGTGCACCACACCTCTCAGCTGGTTTCTTTCCTTCCCTGCAGAGCTACCAGAGGAGCCAGCCCCAGGGTCCCAGTTACGCTCTATGGATGTGGTCTTGGACTGTAATTATATAGAGGAGGCCGTGGGAGGATTTTCAAGTGCCTTTGGAGGATCATTCTCCTCTGATCCTGCCACTCTAGTGCTGAGAGGTGTCAGCATCACCGATGATGGGAGCTTGGACAGTGTTACCAACTATGAGGTGCCAGAGACAAGTGCTGACTCCACTTCTCCCATCATCTTTGAAGTCTCAGGTGAGTGAGGAGGTAGGGATAGAAAAATTGCCGTGCCAGCCACCGTAATCCATGAGTGAACTGAAATCTCCACTGACTCAAAACATAGGGCTCTGCCTCAGGGCTCACAGAATATGTGAGGGACAAAGGGATGGCAAGGTGAAGGGCTCTGTGTAAGTAGAGAGTCACTATCTATTAACTTACATTAGAAAGACAAGGTGGGTGAGCTACTATCTTTTATTGGACCAAACTGTGTTGGTGAAAGAGACATGCTTTTGAGCTAAACAGAGCTCTTCTTCAGACTTCCTGGACCCCTGGAGAAGAGGTCTGGATAGCTTGAAAGCTTGCCATTATTGGCACTGTTGGAGACAGAAATCAGAATAAATTGCAATGATGATGATCAGATTGCACCAGTGTAAATCAAGTCATACAGAAGGGGGTTTACACCATAGCTGAAATCCCAGTTATATCAGTGACTAAAGTCCCAAACAAGGCCATAGACCAGAATACTCATAACATTTTATTAATATACTCAGATTTTAAGGCAAAACGGGACTATCAGATAATCTAGTTTAACAGCCTGTTTAATAAAGGTCATACGATTTCTCCTATTTATCCCTGTATTGAGCCCAGTTCCTGGTGTTCATTCAGCAAGGCATTCAAGCAAGTAGCTATGGAACCCCTTAGTAAAGCATGCTACTCTCTAGTCACAGTGCCTGGTCCATCAGCTCAATAGAGTACTCTACTATCAATCACTCCTTGGGTGTGTCTATACTGCAGTTAAAAGCCAGAGGCTGGCTCATCTCATCTGAGTCACATTGCAGGGCTTTTGGACTGTGGTGCTGTTTAATTGCAGTGTAGATTTCTGAAAGTGGGTTGGAACCTGCTCCGTAGGACTCTGTGTGGGCTTTGGGACCCTCCCACAAAACAGGATGCAAGAGCCCTCATCTCTGAACAGTGCCTAGGAAACATCTTGGTATGCGCTGGCTCCATATTATTCTTCCCTTCATGTCTCACCTAGACATCAAAGGGCAGAACCTGCTGTTTCCAACTGAGATAGAAGAATCTAAATTTCACTCTGGTTCTGCAGCCTGCCAGGGACATAAGGGAAGGTGCAAGAATGGAAGTATCTACAGGACTGTCTGCATCTATGTCCCCTGTCTAGTTTCTCTTAGAGAACCCAAATCCAGTCTTAGGCCTCTTGCCCTTGCCCGTTTTGTGGTGAAAGCTTGTGATTCTTCCATATTTGTATCCGAGCTGAAACTAACCACTGCCACATGTATCCCAGGTACTTATCCACATGGAGCTCCAACTAGGTTTTGGGCACCTGAATTCTCTCCTGGGGAACCTGCGATCAATGTTAGTAACCAATAATACAATTAAATGTCTTAAAATAAAAAATATTTTTATTTAGTGATTGAAATGAAGTAGAGGGGAGTTGGGGAAAGGGATTTTAAAATAACCATCTGTATGCATATGTGTCTTACCTATGGTGCTGATATCACATAACTATGACATAGGCATACTGAATTTCTTCAGACCCCAATTCCAATAGGGTCCTGTGTTTGAGTGTATCCCAGTTTGGTTCTCTGTGGTAACCCTGTGGGAGTTTCCTTTTAAACCCTGCGAGTTTTCTTTGTTCTCCAGGATGCTTCTCCAGGTGTCGACGAGCTTTGACCCTTTCCTGAGCAAATCAGTTCTATATTTTGTCTGGGGATCAGTGCAGAGTTATCAGGACTAATCATTGTGGTATTGTCCCTTAGTGGCACTTACATGGCTACAGTATTGACAACACAAATAACCTTCTCCTTCTCATTACAGTAACACTGGTACCCATCCCTTACGCGGAATCACTGCTGCATGCAGACTGTGCTGGGGAGGAGGTGACATGTGAGATCTCTCCATACACCCTACACCTGGCAGACGAGGGGTCCAGCCAGGCCTCCTGGTTCATGGGGACCCTGAAGCTGTCCAGTGGGATCAGCATAGCCCTGGTGCTGAAGGTCAGCAGCGACAGGGAGGAAGATGAGAGAATGGCTGTGCTGCACCCAAGGCTGAAGGTCCCTGTAAGCCAGGCCGGGACAGTGCTGACCACAGGTGAAGAAAGGGAGGAATGCAGGGAAAGGACTGTCGTGCTGGAAAGCGCCTACAGCACCAAGGAGCATGAGGGGAGCCAGAGCCCTGAGGATTGAAGCCTCTGCACCAAGGAGTGCTAGGGGAAGTAGAGACCCCAGGAATACTACACAACTCTGTAATCAGGGGTTAAGGGGCTCAGAGATGGGAACTGTCTATTCTGTGCAGGGAAGGTCACTATCTAGGCCAGCAGAATAGTTAGTCCTTCCCTCCTTGAGGGAGGCTCAAATGTACAGGGCTCTCTGGACCTCCTGCTGTCTCTAAGGTTTAACCCCCTGGGCCACCCGTGTGTCTTCAATGGCACTCTGCCCTTCCACTTCTGTGTCCACTGATTCCCCAGTTCTGGCCCTGCTGTTCTTCCCCATCACTGTCCCCATTATATGCCACACCACTGCGACCCCTGGCAAGTGCGTTATCTGCTCTCCATGAGTTTGCTGTAGCAAGGAGAGCAATGTACACCTTCTTCCCATACCATGCTAACAGCTCTGCAGCCTGTAGGATGGGAGCTTCTCTGGGGGAGGCACAGCTTACACTCTTCAACCCAGCATGGCCAGTCAGCCCACAGCCTGCTATCTGCAGGTGGTGGAACTTCTTGTGACCCAGTCTCTGTTGTCCTGCCAGGGGACGTCTTCCGTAACCACAAACCCTCTCTGTCTCTTCCTAGTTGAATTCCAGTTGTCATCTCGCACCCCTACTTTACGGAGTCGACTTGGCAGCTCCGTCACCCTGGACTGCAGCTTTGCCTTGGCTCCCAGCTCTCCACTGGCCTCCCTGGAGTGGAGGCTGCAGCACCGAGGCAGTGGGCGTAGAGTGTTCCACTACCAGGCTGGGGGCATGGCACACACAGAACCGCCAACAGCTCACGTGGATGTGGAGCAGCTGCTGGAGACTGGCGATGCATCTCTCAGCCTGCATGAAGTGGGTGTGGGGGATGAAGGGACGTACATCTGTTTAGTGTCCACCTCACAGCACCAGGCCCAGCACATCATCCAGCTGCAGTTGGTCGGTGAGGCAATGGTGCTCTAAGGATACCTAGTCAGTAGGCAAAAGGGGAGACTGGATGCAGTCACTGGAATCTGACCCATCCTGGTATCTCCCCTCCTTGCTTCCCCAACACTCCCACCCCCACCCTAGGGGGGGTTGAGGGAATTCCCTGTGCTATACCATCCCCTCAGAGACAAATTTCTCAGTGGCTGGATTTAATTTCCTGTTTACCCCCCTCCAGAGCCCCCAAGGGTCCGTTTATTCCCTGAGTTGGTGTCACGTGAGGGGGATGGAACCGCTACTCTGACCTGTGAGATCTCTGGCTATTACCCCCTGGACGTGTCAGTGAAGTGGACACGGGAGGCCCCTGACAACAAGGACAAGGTCCCAATCTCAGTCTCAGATACCTACTTCTCCAGCCATAGGGAAGCCCAGGATGGCACCTATAGCATCAATTCATATCTGAGCATCAACACAGCTACTGAACTGGGACCTGTCACTTTCAGCTGCCATGTCTCACATCTGGCCCTTGAAGAGCCTATCACAGCTAGTGCCCAGCTCAGGGCACCAGGTAAGCAGGGAAAGTAGGGTGAGTGCTCCGTACTGCCCCTGTCTCCCAGCTTTTGCTTCAACTTTCTAATCTAGCTTTAGCTCTTCCCCCACCGCTGAACTGTAGCCCCACCCTATTTGGAGCATCCTCTCATTTCTTTCAAGTCCCCTTCCTGTCTTCATTCCCATCTCTTCTTTCCTTTCCTGGCTTCTCAGTCTCACATCCTCAGCTCTTGCCTCTGAAGCCCTTTGTAGAGCACGTTCTCTGCATCGTGTAGCACTTTACACTGGTCAGGGTCAGTGGTTTCAAGGGAGCAAAAAGGCAGCACTTGGGCCCTGATGCTGCTCAGCATATTCTTTACTGGGAACTCAGCCACATCCCATGGACCCCTATACACTGTTGTCCCTAAGAGGGCCATGACCTTTGCCTCCATGCCCTTCTCTCTCCAGTAGAATCTCAGCATTGTCCCTGCTCTCTGTGGCACTGTTCTACTCTTTGGGAAGCCAACTCTGTCTGAAAGCACACTCTGCTCTCGCAGTGCCACACACACACACACACACTTTTTTCCCCAATGGGACCTGATGATACCATACGGACTGTCACTTCTCCCTAAGAAGGGCCTAATCTTTCACCCCAGAGCGTTCCACAGCTCTCCTCCAGTAGGATCCCAGCCCTGCCCTGTGGTATGTGTGAAGAACTGTAGCTCTCTGAAACAGACCCTAGTGAGGTTCAGATCACTGATCACCCTCTTTCTCCAACAGAGCCGAAGACATTTAAAGGGCTCGTAGGAGCTGTCATCGCTACGCTCATCTTCCTCTCTGCTCTCATTGGCCTCGTGTTCAGGAGAAGAAAAACAGGTAAGCGTGTAAAACACTTTATCCCTCTGCCTAGCTGAAAGTTCCACAGTCAGAGCTTCTCTCCTGCTCCCTGAAATTCCTCTGGCTGTGAGAAGCAGAGAATGGAGCAGGTCGGAGCAGCTGCTGCAGCCAGCCCTCCTGCCATGCTAATTGCAGTGCTTCCTAAAGGGAGTAGCATAGCTGGAAGTTCCCTCATAGCCAGCTCCACTGCCTCCTTCTCTACAGCAGCCTTGTTGGGAGGGGACTACTGGAGTATGTGGGGGTATGTCTACACTGGCAATTTAAGTCGATTTAAGTCCAGTTAAATTAAGCCACGTCCACACTAGGCTTTCATTAAGTTGACTTAAGAAAATCCTTAAGTCGACTTAATGAAAGCTTAAGTCAACTTAGTTACTACCACTCCTTAAGTCAACTTAAACCTTAAGTTGACTCCTTAAGTCGACTTAAGGACAGTGTGGACGTGGAGTAAACGAGAAGTAAGCTTTATTAAGTCGACTTAACAAAGTGGACTAAGTCGACTTAAAGTTGACTTAAAGCTAAGTCAATTTAGTCCACTTTGTTAAGTCAACTTTAATAAGGTAGATTTTAAGTCGACTTAAAGTCGACCTTATTAAAGTCGACTTAAGAAAGTTGACTTAACTTTTGTAGTGTAGACATAACCTGGGAGCTCCCCTCCTAGCTAGTGCTTCCTCCTTCTTCCCATTGTGCCACTTTCAGGGAGGAACTGGAAATGGAGTAACTGGGAGACCATTCCACAGTTAGTGCTCCTGCTTCTCGTCTCACAGTGTTTCTTGCGGGTGTAAAGGAGGAGGGATCTTCTGATTCCCATCAGCCCTTGGTAGCTGCAGAACACAGAAGGGAGTGATATTTTACTTATCATTCTTGTCCCCCTAAATCTCGTTATTTTTTCTCATTTCAGTTGATCTAAAATCTGAAGACGCTCTGAAGACTTCAGGGTAAAAGGGAGAGTTAACTCAGTTACCCTTATTCCTGTGTCCCTCTGACGGATCCCATCCTGGATGGAGACTCAACCACTGAGAAATTAATTTCCCATTTTACTTAATAGAGCTCTCATCTGTCCCAGAGACTCTCTTGCAGCTCTGTAGGAAAGGATCAGAGGAGCCATGTGACCCTGGGAAAGTGGACTCAAATAAAAGGGGGTGTCTCCATCATGTGGGCATGGGTAATATCATTAACATAACTGTAACACTTTTAGGTGCACAGATCTAGATCCATGAAAGGACAGGCATTTTAGGTGCCTAAGTCCCATATTTAGGCACCACCTCAAACTTCTCTTCAGTTGGTCCCTAACCCTTTAGCTCTCTAAATTCCTTAGGCACCTAAGTTTCTGCAGGATAAGTCCCCTAAGTGTCTACCTGTGGGCATGCTTCAAATTCCTGAAGCCATTGATGCCCCTGCTTCCTGATGCCATTGAGCTAGTTGGTTCCCAAGACCATGAATAATCCCAGTAGGATTCTCAGATTAGACAATATCGCCTTTCCTCGTACATCATGTGCCCCAGCCCCCTAATCATTTTCATTGCCCTCCGCTGGACTTTTTCTAATTTGCCCACATCCTTTCTGTAGTGGGGAGCCCAAAACTGGACAGAGTATTCCAGATGCAGCCTCATCAATGCCAAATAGAGGGAAATAATCACATCCCTCAATCTGCTGGCAATACTCCTACTGATGAAGCCCAATATGCCATTGGTTTTTTGGCAACAAGAGCACACTATTGACTCATATCCAGCTTCCCGTCCACCATAACCCCCAGGTACTTTTCTACAGTGATGTTGCTTTGCCGATCAGTCCTCAACCTGTAGCAGTACATGGGATTTTTCCGTACTAAGTGCAGGACTTTGCACTTGTCCTTGTTGAACCTCATGAGATTTCTTTTGGCCCAATGCTCCAATTTGTCTAGGTCTCCCTGAATCCTATCCCTGCCCACCAGCATGTCTACCATTCCCCCAGCTTGGTGTCATCTGCGAACTTACTGAGTGTGCAATCTGTCCCATCATCCAGATCATTAATGAAGATGTTGAACAGAACCAGCCCCAGGACTGACCCCTGGGGCACTCCACTCATTATTGGTTGCCAACTAGAAATAAGCCATTGATCCCTACCCGCTGAGCCTGATGATCTAGCCAGTTTTCTATCCACCTTATAGTTCATTCATCCAACCCATACTTCCTTAACTTGACAACAAGAATGCAACGCGAAACTGTATCAAAAGCTTTGCCAAAGTTGAGGTATATCACGTCAACAGCTATTCCCGCATCCACAAATCCAATCATCTCATCATAGAAGGCAATCAGGTTGGTCAGGCATGATTTACCCTTGGTGAATCCATGCTGACTGTTCCTGATCATTCTACTCTCCTCCACGTGTTTCAGAATGGATTCTTTGAGGACCTGCTTCATGATTTTTCCAAGGATTGAGGTGAGGCTGATTGGTCTTAGTTTTCCAGATCTTCCTTTTTCACTTTCTTGAAGATAGGTACTATATTTGCCTTTTTCCAATCCTCCAGGACCTCGCTGGTTCGCCACGAGTTTTCAAAGATAATTGCCAGCGACTCTGCAATCATATTATGCTCATTTCTGGTCAGCCCATCATGCCAACCTCCATCATCCACTTGTAAAGTTTCCAAACAAGTATCTTTTTACTTTCTCCATGCTGTCCAGCACATTTGGGAGAGGCTGTCTGTAAACATCTCCAAAGCATCCACCTTCAAATGCTTCTGCAAAGCTCTCCTTTGCCATGATTCCTCTAACATACTGGCAGTAGTTGGAATGCCTAGCATCCTGACCAGTATTCTCTCATTGTTTCCGTGCAGTCCCCCATCGGTCATCTCTTGTCTTACACTTAGACTGTAAGCTCTTTGGGGCAGGAATTGTCTTTTTGTCCTGTTTGTACAATGCCTAGCACAACAGGGTCCTGGTCCATAACTAGGGCTCATATGTACCAAAATAATGCAACTAATAATATCCCATAGCCTAGTGGTCGAGCAGTTCCCTGTAGTGTGAGAGACCAAGCTCTGTATCCTTGGTCTGCCTGAGTTGACCTAGGGACATGCAGTCCTCTCCCACATCCCAACTGAGTGTGCTAATCACTGAGTTGCTGAGTATTCTGGGCTGGTTAGTGCTCAGCCTCTCCTGCTGAACCTGACTCTCCCACATCTCAGGGGAATGCTTTGACCACTGAGCTTCAGAGTCAATCTCCTTTTTCTTCTCTGTCTTGCCCAGTGAATATTTAATTAATATAATATAGAAATAAATATTTAATTATTTATACAGAGATGTGCTTCAGCAGGTGAGATTCAGAGCCAGTAAGACCCCTTGTTAATATCTTGCTGAAAAGCTGTGCTTGAGAAGCTCAGGGTGAAGAAGTGCTCACTCTATAACAGGCTCAAACAAGACTTAGTATACACGGCACTTTCTACTAGTTTGAATTTGACCTATGAAGAAAACCCCATTATTATTTTTCTAACACACTGTCCTTTAACTTCAAACAGATCTGAATTGGAAGGTCTGGGGAGTGGATATAGTCTGCCAGCACCTCTCAGCAGGGGTGAAACTGCAAAGTGACAGATCACAGGAGAGGTGTACAGGTTATTATATAATTCTCTTCTTTGTCCTTTTCTGCAAAAGTAATGAGGCAAAGAAGAATTATTTCATTCTCTGTCTTGCTCTGTGAAGGGCAAATGAAGTATAACTGATAGAAAACAAACTGGGGTGAAGGGACTGTCTCTGGAATAATCCCTAGCTCCATGTGGGTATTTCAATCACAGAATTAGAAAGAAAACTCAGCAAAAAGTAATTGAAATTAGACAGATAATTTAACCTGACTATTACATTCTTTAAGGGCAAACAGAGAGCATATCCAACCAATGCATATACTAGTTGCCTTGAAAGGGATAATTTTTAAAGCCTAAGGAAAATTCTGAGCAAAATTGTTTGGAAGGAAGCATTTAGAAAGAAAAATGAAAATTGAGTTGTTTAGAAAGAGTTTAGAGGGTAGTCACAATTCTACTATGGAGGACAACAGTGCTTGAAAGCCCATTATGGTTCAAAGCAGGATCTGAATGAGCTCTCCCCTGCCATCCAGTGACGAACTGTTGGAGGGAAGATTTCAGGACCAGACCATATTTGTATACATACACTTTTTCTGCCTAAGTGTTCAATAGACAGAGCTGTTTGGGTTACAATTCACTTTAGTATATTGAATGCAGGGTAATTAAAAGTTGTTATCCTTACTGTAGGCGTGAAAGGCAGCAGAACTGTGTTAATATCCCCTGATCGAGGAGGGGCTCCCTAAACTCAACCCCCCTTGCTAAGCAGGGGGAGGAGTATCAAATCCCCTGCCAGGTTAGAGGGATTAGGAATAGATGTTCTTACCTAGCGGTGTAGACTCTGGTTTGATTCTCTCCTCTGTAATGCTCAAAGGGAGAGCTGAGTAGACTCGGTTAAGAGGTTTTGTTTCCTCTGAGTGCTTACTAGAGCAGAAATCAGTGATGAGCAGTTCTAAGCCTTAGACCTGGTGAGTGGACAGTACTGCAGTGAAAGACAAGAGGTGAAAGTAGAGTGGTTCCTCACTATCCAGTGAAATCACCAACAGTGAGCCAGTTACAGAGGAAGCAGAGCAATGGTGGAGTTGCTGCTTGTCAGTCCCCTCCCTTTTCAGGGGTAGGAGGTGAATCCAGGTGACTGCATCTCTGAACTATGGACCTTCACTGACCAACTGTGAGTAGGAGGCAGCACAGGGAGAGGGGAGTGGTGTGTTAAAGAGAAAATGTATTTGTTAGGCTTTCATGCCGCAAGGTGAGAAACTGAGGCAAAGGACACTGCCCATTGTACTGTGAGGTGAGTTTTGCTTATAGTTACATGGTTTTAAATCATGGTTGTGGTATTTCTCCAAAGTAATACTGGCTTCCCTTTCCCTTTTAATAAAAGATATTTTTTTGTTATATGCAGATTCAGTGCTTATGAGTGGGGAAGTATTGCCTATTAGAGATGCCATGGGGTGCTACTGCATTTTATCAGATTGTAAAATGACAATGGAAACTAAAAGACATCTGGGAAAAGTCCATGGCTGGCAGAACTAAGGACAGTAAGGAGAGGTTTTTAAGGATACAAGGAACAAAAGAAATTCTAATAATGATACAGGCCCATTACTAGATGAAGATGGTAGAATAGTTAATAAAATAATACAGAAAAGGTAGAACTGTATAATAAATATTTCTCTTCTATATTTGGAAAGAAGAAGGCTGCGTTATTCAGATAGCATGAGGATGAGGAACTGCTTTCCTGTTTATTAGTAACTAAGGAGGTTGTTAAACTGCATCTGCTAGGGATAAGTATTCTAAAATCATCAGGACAAGATAAGAACCCTAAAAGTGTTGGCTGGTGAAAGCTACATAATATTAGTAAAACTCATGCCATGTGGACAGATATAACTGATAGATTTAGAAAACAAATGAGCAGTGGGAATAAACATTGAATGGGGGATGTTTCTAGTGGGGTTCTAGAAGGGTCAATTCTAGGTTTGATGCTATTTAATATTTTTATAAATAATGTGGCAGTAAATATAAATTTACCACTGATAAAATTGGCAGATGACACACTAGCAGAGTCGTAAATGAGGACAGGGCAGTCGCCCGGATGCTGAAGTTTACTCAATAAGGTAAGCTCATTCAATCAAAGTTCATTTTAATATAGAAAATGATTGGGTCATATACCTAAGAAGAAAGAATGCAAGTTACACCTACCAAATGAGGTCTCCTAGAAATCCTGGGCTCTGAAAAGGATTTAGGGAGCATGAAATCCCAAAGCCATGCTATGGCAAAAAGATTCTTGAAGGGGAGTAAAGTCTGGTACTGGGTTGGTGCATACCTGTACATTTCATTGGCTACTCGAATACTACTCGGAAGAAAACAGGATATATGTGTATTAATTTTATAAAAGTTATTTCCTTGGATTTGGTATACTGCAGGCTAAATGGTAACTAAGTTAAATCGGTCTTAGTTAGCTTAGCCCCCAGGAACCCAGAACAATGACTGTAGACAGAGCCCAATTGCCAGTACTCAAAAAAAAAAAAAAAAAAAAGGGACATGTTCACTCTTTCAAAGGGTACCTACATCACTATGGAAACACGGTTTGCATGAAGCCACAGAAATGAGAAGGGAATTAAAGATCCCAGCTTGAAACCTCAGGAGGATTGAGGTGGGAAATGCAAAACAAAGAAATTGAAAGTAGAAAAAGTTGAGCATTTCATGAAAGGGGAAGAGAGCATCTGCAAAGAAACCAATTGTAACTTGGTTCCCTAATGATGGGGTGTCAGGGATGAGTGGGACCCTATGAAATCTTCAAGGAATGACCAAGGTTTTGGTAAGAAAATATGCATATAGCCTTTCATTGTTTTAACCTTTACCCTTTTGATTTTGAGTTCCTATGGGTAAATTAAAAATATTTTATTTTGGTTAAGCTATCACTGCACTTTCATACTGATGACAGACTCACAGACGGAAGCATTTAATAAAGGCCAAAAGGCAATTGAACTTTATGAGGATATGACTGGTGAATGGGGGAGCTGTGTCCTGGGGACCAAGTCTAAGGGTGAGTGAATCACAATTCCACCTTAAGAGACAAGTGCAGACTTATGACTTTAGAAGAGGTCCCTGGGGAAAGACTGGCTAATAGAACAAAGGTACAGATCACTCTTGAATGGTAAAAATTCTGGTGCCCACATTCTGAACGACTATTGAAACATTGGAGAGGGTGCAGAGAAAAGTGACGGAAATGATTTGAAGGCTGCAAAAAAAGTCTTGTAGTGAGAGTGTTAAAGAATTTACTCTATTTGGCTTATCAAAAAGAAGATGAAGATGTTCATGGGTTATGGGATATAAGTATTTTCAGAGGCAGCATATCCTAGCTACTAAAGGCCTCTATTATCTAGCAGAGAAAGGCAAAATAAGAACCAGTGGCTGGAGGTTAAACCTAGTCAGATTCAAAATTAAAAATAAAACATAAGTTTTTAATAGTGATTAACCGTTGGAACAAACTATCAAGATGAATGGTGGACTCTGTATCTCAATATTTTCAAATCAAGCCTGGTTGCTTTTGTGGAAGATATAGAATCATAGAAGTCTAGGACTGGAAGACACCTTGGTTAAGTCTACACTTGTAAAGTTAAGTCAGCTCTGTTAAGTTGATTTAACAAGGTTGACTTTAAGTCGACTTAAAGTTGACCCTCTTAAGTCGACTTAACAGTAGATATAGCCATCCACACTGGCTTTAAGTTGATTTAATAAGGTCGACTTAGTGCTATTCCCTGTCCACACTGTCTTTAAGTCGACTTAAGGCTTAAGTCGACCTTCAGCACTTAAGTCGACTTAATAAAGCAGACTTAATAAAGACTTAATAAAGTGTGGATGCAACTTTGTGTAGGTCGACTTAAGCGTCCTTAAGTTGACCTAAGTTGCCCCTGGGCTATGTCTACAATTAGAAAGTTAGGTTGACTTTATTAAGTCAACTTTATTAAGTTGACTTTAAGTCATCCTTATTAAGTCAACTTAAAGAGTCTACACAAGACTCTTAAGTCAACTTAAATGTGACCTTATTAAGTCAACCTAGAGAGTCTAGTGTAGACTCTCTAAGTTGACTGGTTAGGTCAAGGGGGTGCAGAGGCTCCTTTGGATTCCCCGGGGATCCCCTATCAGCTGGAGCCCGGTCCCGGAGAAGGGACTGCGGGGTTCCCTACTCCCCGGGACCCCATTGTCCCAGCCAGAAGGGAGCCCCACGCTCCCTTCTCCCCGGGACCTGAGCGGTCCCAGGCAGAAGGGAGCTGGGAGAGCCAGCCCCATGTGGGGCTGGATCTCCCCAGGATGAGCTGCTAGCAGCTTCCTGGGGAGAAGGGAACCTCCCGGGGCTCTCCAGCCAGGATTCCAGTGGGGGATTCCATCTGGCTGGAACTCTGGCTGGGAAACCCTTCTCCCCAGGACCGTGGCTTCTCTTGCAGACAAGCCGTGGGTCTGGGGAGAAGAGAGCAGGGGCTCTAAGTCGACTTATGTCATAAATTGACTTAGGGCGTCCACACTGGCTTACGTCTACTTAAGAAGTTGACTTAAGCCTTAATTCGACCTAAAATGAGGTTTTATTAGGTCAAATTAAGTTTTCCTTAAGTTGACTTAAGGAACAGCTTAAGTCGACTTAAGGAAAGTCCAGTGTGGATGTGGAGTAAGTTAGGTCGACTTAAGCTTCCTTAAGTTGACTTAACTTGTAAGTGTAGACGCACCCCTTGAGAGGTCCTATAGTCCAACCCCTTCGCTGAGGCAGGACCAAAATCATCCTTAATAGGTGTTTGTTCAACCTGTTCTTAAAAGCCTCCAGTGACAGTGATTCCGTCAGCTCCCTTAGTGACCTATTCCAGTACTTTACGATCCTTAAAGTTAGAAATTGTTTCCCTAATGTGTAATGTAAATTTCTCTTGCTGCTGATAAAGTCTATTGCTTCTTTTCAGGGGCAATCTTAGGGTGCATCTACACTTGTAAATTGTCGACTTAAGGAGGTTTAAGTCGACTTAATTTACTCTGCGTCTACACTGGTGTTTCCTTAAGTCGACTTAAGCTGTTCCTTAAGTCGACTTAAGGAAAAATTAAGTCGACTTAATAAGGCCTCGTTTTAAATCGACTTAAGCCAGCGTAGACGTGGATTAGCCCTAAATTGACTTAAATGGCCTCCAGGGCTCCCCCAGTGACCTCCCAGGGTGTCTGGGACAGTCAGAACCTGGTGTGCCCATCCACAGGGCAGAACACAGCCCTGCCCACCCCGCACCTGCATCCTGCTCCTGTCCCTGCCCTGCTCAGCCCTCATGTAGCCAAACAGAATAGGGAAGCTGCTGAGCTCCCTGCCACTTTTAAAGGGGTGCCTGGGGAAGGGGGGCACCTGTCGGGTGCCACATGCCACACTTTGCACCATGCACTACTCCCAGGTCCACCTAGCCCCTGCCAGTCGACTTAAGTGTCAAGTGTAGGTGCTTTAAGTTGATTTAGGAAGGTCGACTGTAAGTCGACCTAAATTTACAGTGTAGACATGCTAAGTCGACTTAACAAGGTCAACTTAAAGTAGTTAAGTTTGACTTAGCAAAGTCAACTTATTTTGACAAGTGTAGACATAGCCTTAGGGATTCCAGGGCCCTGGGCAAAAGTCAAGGATGGGGCCATCCATGCTGTGAGGGCGGGGAAGGGTGGATCCTTGACTTTTTGTGCTTCAACAAAGCAGCCCTCTGCCAGGAGATTTTAAATGGCTGTGCGGCAGGGGCCCCTCCCCCCAGCGGGTAACTGGGCAAATTCCCCTCCTGCCTACCCATTAAGACTGCCTATGCTTCTTTTTGCATCTTCAGTGGACAAAATTGATCACCATCCCCTAATTTCAGAACCTAACTATCTTCAAATATTTTATCAGGTCTCTCCTCAATCTTCTTTTCTCAAGACTAAACGTGTCTTATTTCTTTAACCTTGGAATCATAGAAGACAGGGTTGGAAGGGACCTCAGGAGGTTGTCTAGTCCAATCCTTTGCTCAAAGCAGGACCAACTTTCTGCCCATGTTCCTGCCCCATCCTAAACTTCTCTCCACACAGTGGCTATGTCTACACTTGTAAATTTGGGTCGACTTTAGCTAAGTTGACTTAGCATGTCTACACCTAAATTTTAAGTCGACTTAGGGGGGAACTTAAAAAGTCAACCTAGAGCGTCCACACTGGATGCCTAGGTTGACTTCTAGGGGCTAGGGGGACATAGGGAAAGTTCATGGTGGTGGGGGGGCACCCCTTGCCCAGTGCCAGGGGGCTCAGCCTTTGCCCCATTGTACCTTGGTACATTGGGGCAAAGGGGGACAGGGACCCTGGCAGGGCGTAGGGGCAAGGTGGGGCTCTCCCTGTGCCACCCACTCTGGCAGGGAGGGCAGTGGGGAAGTCCTGGAGAGCCCTAAGTCTACTTAGAGTCGACTTAGGGCTACTCCACGTCTACACTGGCTAAAGTCGACTTTAGAAAATCGACTTAAGCAGAAAGTCGACTTTAGAAAGTTGATGACTTAAGCAGAAAGTCGACTTAAAAGTGGGTTTAACAAAGTTGACTTAATTTTTCCTTAAGTCGACTTAAGCAGCTGCTTAAGTCAACTTAAGGAAAGTGTAGTGTAGACGCAGAGTAAATTAAGTCGACTTAAGCTTGCTTAAGTCAACTTAATTTACAAGTGTAGATGCACCCATAGAATATAACAGAGCCCAAAACTCACAAACCCGAGCAATCAAGAACACAAGCCCATATGTAAGACACAGTCACACAGGACTCTTTGTACTATTGTATAGGGATCTCATTCACACCCGTTGGGTCACAAGGTTCACCTGTGCACCCTTGCACACAGGATTTAGTCCCAGACCTGGTCCACGGTTGTCCCCCATTCACAGTTTCCTACCCCCCAGCAGCAGAGTTATAGCAGCACGGACACCAAGCACAGAGGGTGCCCGTTTAAGCACTCACACAAGAAGGGGATCCAGTGAGTCACGAGGTTCACCTGTGCACCCTTGCTTTGGGACCTTTGCAGGCCCTTTGCGGCTGTACACAGGATTTAGTCTCAGACTTGGTCACTGGTTACAGTTTCCTCACACACACTCTCTAACACAACTTTGCTCTTATTTTTATCAATTATAAACACGCACAGAAGCAGAAATGCTAACACAATTATACCCAAAGCAAATCCTATACCTACCCCAATTCCTACATCAACCCCAAACCCAAGGTTGGTGCTGCTATTGTTCATTTACCTAAGAGTCTCAGCATAAAGCTGGGAAGAACCTTAAAACTTTTTGCATTACTTTTTGCTTAGGAGCTAGGCACTACTCTGAGCCCCTTTACTTTGATTACCTTTCCTTTGTTGAAATTGATGTCAGATTTGCTGATACAACCTTCCCTAGCTGGCCAGGGTTCGGTGCTTGCACCCGGTTTGTCTGCGTCCCACGGAGAGCAGGGGGGAGTGCTCGTGGGGGGTGATCAGGTACCCAGAGCTTTGTCCCAGAGTTAACTAAGACAAATAACTCCGAACTTGCGCCCCCTTCCCCCCCAAGCAGGCCTCCTTTTATTGCTCAAAACCGCGATGATGTGGTTTTTTGCTAACTCATAGGTCCAGCTGTCTTGTCTGATTGTCAGAGACCTTTTTGACCTATCTCCTCTTTTGCGGTTATCTAGCCGGAGTGCTGGGGATCTGTTAATCTTCCCCTTTTCTCTGTGGCTAGCTTAGCCTGCCTTCTGTTTGCACTTTTGTACCTGTCAATTTTATCTAATTTAACAGTTTTGTGGTCTTTCCCGTCTTTTTGTTTTTTGACTCTTTTTTTTTCTTTTTCTTTTTAACCCCTTGGCCCTGTGGCCTAAGTTTTTGGACAGCTTAAGCCTTAGCATTACCTGACAAGTGGGGCTCCCTCCACAGGCACCTGAGGTCCCCACCATCCCACCCAGCTTTGGTGGGACTCTTTTCTGGGGCTTGCCTTCCTTTTTCCCAACTCCATGTCTGGTTGATACCTAGGCTAACCTGGCAGATCTGCTGCTGGAGGAGCCCAATTTTCCTGAGGCCCTAATGGCCACCACTGCCCATGCCAGACCCATTTGCTCCTTCTACCTGAAGTCATAGCCTGACTATAGCTGCAATCACATGCCATTGTCATCTGCCCACGTATGCAGATAAGAGGGACAGTCCCTCATACCTGTACATGCATATGTGGGCAGATGGTGACAGTGAGCAGGGGCTGAGGAATGCCTAGCCCTCCTTGGCCACTCTTAAGACTTTTGGGGGGTTACATATTGGGAGGCGATGTAGCTTGGGAGTCACTGCCCCCCCTGGTTAGCAGCTGCAGCTGCCTTGCCCCTATGGCTGCCAGACCAGTGGCCCCAGGGCTGACTCAGCCCCTTCTGGAGCATGGAGGCATGGTCAAAACAGCTGATTAGATCAAGCTGATCAGCTAGCAGCAGGAGTGAGCCAAACAGCTCATCTGCAGCCATGTGCTGGAAAATAGTTGATCAGTGAAGGATGACAACAGCTAACCATCCCGATGGGTGCTGAGCACCCATTATTTTTTTCTGTGTGTGCCTCATCCCCTTAGCACCCCTGGAATCAGCACTTTTTGTTGGAGTGAGCAGGAACAAGAGCTGGTTTCAATATCTAGGGACTCCTTTTCAACATTACAGCACAAAACTGGCTTGAGCCCTAACCCAGAAACCCTGAAATAATTACACACAACCTCTTGGGTACCTTTAAAGGCAATACTTCCCCTCTCACAAGCACAGTGTCTGAATGCAGAAAAGACACTTTTAATACAAGGAGGAAAGTAACCCAGCATTAACTTGAGAAAACGCCATGAGCAGGATTCACAAGTATAAAATCATGAACAAAACATCCACCCCAGAGTCCGTCGAGCAGCGTCCTTTTGCCTCAGATTCTGAATTCCAGTAACCAAAATTTCCTTAATGTGCCCCTCCCTTTGCCACAGCCTACTCAGAGTTGTTGTCCTTGGTCAGTGAAGATCCAGAGTTCAGAGTTGCATTGGTACAGTTCAGCTCCCTCCCTGGCGGGTAGAGAAGAGGAGAAAGCACTTCGCTAGCTCTGCTGTCTGGCTGCTCTCTGCTCCCCTGGTTGACCTATTGGCTTCTCGTTGCCCTGCCTGCCTCTCATCACTTTACTCCATCAGAGGCCCTGCCAGTCTCTCCACCCGTTGACATGTCGGCCACTCACTATTGCTCTCCAGTGTGTCTTGATTTCCCACCACTTAGTGATGTTAGTGGGCAAGCCCTCCCACCAACCCTCAGTGATGTTAGTTCTGTAATTTCAGCTGTTGGGGGGAGTCTCACTGCTAGTACACACTGGGCAGTCTCTTGCATCAGAGACACTATCCAAAGCAGGTCTAATGCTTAGTCCTGGCTATCAGTGATCATCTCTGTGGTGTGTAAAAAGATTCTCAATTGAATCTTTATCAGCCCTGTTATTGAGAGAGAAAGGGTCAAATGGCATCTGAGACCCTTAGGCAGGCCCCATACCAGCAGGTACCAGTATCTGTTTGCACTCTTTCTCAACTCTTCTGGGTTTTGGCACCCATGTCCTCTGTCTAGTGAGTTAAGTTTAGTTGTGGGCGACTCCCTCAATCAGAGTATGCCAACCACAGTTCTGCTAACATACTGGAGCCACGGGCCGTTCACTGCACCTGCCAAGTGTTTCTGCCATTCCTTCATGCCTGCCAAGTGCAACTCCTTTTGGACAAAATAACTGCCATTATCTAGATCAACAAACAGGATTGCACCAGATCTCCATCCCTTTACGTGGAGGCAATACACCTCTAGGACTAGTGCCTCTGACACAGTCACATTACATGCCATCCATCATCCAGGCATCAGCAATCCCCTTGTGGAAACATTCAGCTGTTCATTTCACAACAACCTCAAGTGGGAGATCCACAACCCCACTTTCCACTCCATCTTCCAGCAGTGGAACTCATCACAATGGGACCTCTTTTCAACTACAGCCAACCACATCCTTCCCCTTCTCTGCTCCAGGGACACTGTCAGACCCAACTTGGGAGATGCACTCCTCCTCCCCTGGATACTGGGCCTCTGATACGCCTTCCCACCCATCCCACTCCTCCAACCTTCTCTTCTGGATCTTCTCACACAAGTGCATGGTCAAATCCTACACCCCATTCCAGACCTGCTTCACCTCACAGCCTCGCACGTGTACTATACTCATGCACTATGTCCTCTCACATAGCATATGACCACGCGCTAAACCATGTTACACCAAGCAACTTGGAGATGTTTTACTGCACAGGCATCCAAGCAGCAACACCCCTTGGACTCTGTGTCCATTTCTACTCTCCTTAATGACCTTCTCCACCTTTGACAGTCCAGCCTTGCCCACTCATTCATCACCTCGCCACAGTCAGTGCCTTCCTTCCACCCACAGATGACTTCTCAGCCTTTAGGCATATGAGCACTATGTGCTTCCTTCATGGTCTCCTCAACACCTTTCCCCGAGTCTGCCAATCAGCTCCTCTCAGGAACATTAACCTTGTCCTCTCCAAACAACTCTTCAAGCATCTAGCAGCCTGTTCTCTTGACTACCTCTCTTTGAAGGTAGTCTTCTTGGTGGGCCATTACCTCACCTCAATAGATCAGCAAACTGGCAGCTATGATGGTTGAACCACTATTTACTGAATTCCATAAGCACAAGCTCTCCATTAGACTCCATTCTAAATTTCTACTCAAGATAGCTCCTCCTTTCCACCTCAACCAGTCAATTCACCTCCTTACCTTCTATCACAAACTGCATGCCTTCCCCTGGGCACACACATAACATTTCCTCAATATCCACCACGCACTGGTGGATCTGATGAAGTGGGTTGGAGCCCACGAAAGCTAATGCCTGAAGAAATTTGTTAGTCTTTAAGGTGCCGCAGGAGTCTCTTTGTTTTTGCTGTACACAAACTAACACAGCTACCCCTCTGGAAATTACCACCCCACTGGCCTTCTCTTTCCAACACACCCATGCTTTCTGAGCCTTGCCTTAACTTTTCCTCACTAATGTGTAGTGTTTTCAAGGCCGCACTCTTTCATTATAACACCCCTTTAAATGGTTTTCTTCTTGCAACTTAGAGTGCTACTCCTTTTCTCATGCCTCTTCAACACCTTTCATCACTACCCACGCTATATGAGCACAAGCCACCTTGTCCACTCTTCTAGCCAACGTCCTATGGCAAGACATTTGTAGGGAGGCCACATGTTCCTCCGCCCACACTCTCGCTGCTCATTACACCATTGCATCATCAGCAGCAGCAGCAGCAGCAGATGCAGTAGTTAGATGTGTGATCCTACACACTATCATCTCCAGCGAGCCCATGCTCCCACATCCATGCTGTATTATACTCACTACACTATCCAATTATGGACTCCACATTGGGAGCAGCACTCAAAGAGGAAAGGAAGATTACTTACTGTAACTGTAGGTTCTTCGAGATGCGTGGTCCCTGTCTGGATTCCAGTCCTGCCCCCATAGCCTCCGCTATGAGCTCTGTGTCTGTTCTCTAGGTTAGAGGGACCTGGAGGGGCATCAACCTGCGCAGACACACCAGATGGCTGATGCACGGTGCACACAGGTGTTGACAGAAACTACTCCAAACACCTCTGGCTGTAGCACATAGTATACATGCACATCCATTTATGGAATCCAGGTAGGAACCACACAAAGAACCTCCAGATACACTAAGTAACCTCCATGTGGGAATACTGCTTGGGAGTCATTTACAGTGGAGCACCCATAGAGATACTACTACTCAAAGAAGAAGAGGAAGTTACTCACCTTATGCAGTATAGAATCATAAAATCATAGAATCATAGGGGTGGAAGGGACCTCATAAGGTCATCTAGTCCAACCCCCTGCTAAAAGCAGGACCACTCCCACTAAATCATCCCAGCCAGGGTTTCGTCTAACTGGATCTTAAATATCTCCAAAGACAGAGATTCTACCACCTCCCAAGGTAACCCTTTCCAATGCTTCACCACTCTCCTAATGATGGTTCTTCAAGATGCGTGTGCTCCATGACTCATCCTCCTCCCATCTATTTTGTATTTCTCATGTTGAGCAAGACAGAAAGGCTTAGGAGCCTTGGAGCCAATGACCTTTTCTTAGATCCAATAGGGGTCAGGAGCCCAGCCTCCATGGGAATCACAGCCTCCAGATGGAATCCTGTGTTTATAACTAATCACATGAGATTGGTCAGAAACCTGATTCAAAGTTATAGGACGGGATCTGCGGAAATGCTGTGAGACTCATCAGTCTGCCCAAGACTTCAGTTAGCTCTGCCATAAAGCTTGTTTATTGCTCATAAAATGTTGATCATCCCTTACTAGGATGTCATAGTCCATCTGGCCTTTGTGTCCATTCTTGTTACTTGACCCTGGCCTGGCCTATTTACCATTCTGTCTTCATGATGACAAAAGATCATTTTAAAAAAGGAAAGAAAATGTCTCCAACCCTGATCTGTGATACATTGGGCCAATCAGAACCAGAGTCTTCCAGCCAGGTCCCTGGACTTTGCTTTGGACTCATCTCTAGCAACATGGGCATCTCCATCTCCATGAGCATTATTGGCACCAACCTCCTGAATGGACCTGGAAACAAGCCATGGGGCAGTGGTAAGAGAACCAATCTCCTCTTCCAAGTTGCTCCACACCACTCCAACAAGTTTAGCCTGCCCTGGCCTATTGTACCTGCCACTCATGGAGCCAGGTCAGGCTGGTCCAGTGTCTAGGAGTAGAGATAGAGCATCAGTGGAAGAATGGGCTCTGGGAAGGCATTGAGGCTGCTTCTCCTGCATTGCCTCTGTAGTGGTGGCCCCAGGTCTGCAGGGGGCAGATACATGACCATATTCCCCTTTCAGCTGCACCTCTTTTCAGGTGATGGACCCATTTCTTCAGAAACTAGCACAGCCAGGCTTCAGTCAATGGGTAACTGACAGGTACTAGCACCATGTGTCCCTTCCCTGCACCATGCCATGATTGACATTAACAAATAAAAAGCAGACGTAGGGTTTGTGGGAAAACACCTGTACTAGGGGAATCAGGAAAGGGCATTAAAGGTTTCAAACTGCTGAAGAACAGATCTGAGACATCATATTATTATCCTTCTGAGCATGGAGGGACAAGAAGTTCACATCTGGGCATATTGTCACTTCCCACCAGGGTGGAGGAAGAAAGTAAGGACAGGGACCCTCTTACAACCTACTATGGCACTGCTGCCTCCAGACACATCAGCTGGTCCAAAGAAGAGTTCATCTGCCACAAGAGAGCATAGGGGATTTGGGGCAACAAGGGACAACTGGGACTTGCTGCAGTGTCCTGCAGATGCCTCCTCTAAATTACTGGGCAGAAGTTTAGAACCACCAAACGAGAGGTACTCAGAAATTTTATCTTCACTCTTGCACTGAATCCTATGCCTGGTGGGAGTTTCCTATGCAGTGAAATTGCTGTAGGATTATGGCATCTTGGTGACACAGGAGGAGGATCTCTCCTCTTGAGCCTTAGCTATGACCGCAGAGTGGCAGAGATTGGAGCACTAGGAACTGAAACTGAGGAACATTTCAAGGGTCTTGATGAAGGGAATGAGGAATCCTCACGCACCCCCACCTTCCTGTGCTTTGAGTGTTGGGGTGATGGTACGATTCTCCTTTCTGTGATCTATACCTTCCAATGTGAGGGGTCTCCCTGCCATTGTCCTGGACGAAGTTGACACTGTGCCTGTCACTCAAAGGGACTTCATACTGATCCCTTCTTTGATTTTTCTGACTGAAAAAAATTGAGATTAAAAGAGCCTTTGGAAAGGTTATTTTCTAATGGGGGGAGCAAACTGTGTTAAGTATTAAATTACATCATTGTACAGGAGTAAATAGGAAATTCAAATAACAGGAAACGGTTACAGTATCTATTCGGGGAGAACAGAAGAAAAAATTGTGTCAGTCTCCTCCTCCTCACACACACATTCTCCATACGAGGCAAAACTCAATACACTTTCTGATTTAAGGTGCATTCTAAATTAAGTGCCAGTCACAAGAGCCCAGTAGCAAGACCCTGTGGATATTTTGTGTTTTCTGGCAGTTGGATATAGGTGGGTGCAGGACTTCTCTCCACACATCTGACCCCAGATCAGTTGTATCACAAGGTGTAGTCTGGCCCAGACCCCCATGGCATGACAATGCTGCCACCCCTCCTCAGTTTTCCCACTGTCAGTTCCATGGAATACTCACACCCCATAGGGGACAGTTAACATCCCCTGAGTTGGGGCAGTTACAGTACAGAAATGGAGTCCTTCATCTCCACACTAGGGCTCCCCCAGGTTCTCTCTTTAGCCCTTCCCAGCTATGGTTTCCCAAAACTCCACAACTACCCCTCCTGTCCAGACTTCTAATCACGTCCTCTCATCTCCTAGCCATGGACTCGCCGGCCACCTCTTTCTCAGGCTCCTCCTGCCCCAGCTCCCCTCAGGCAGAAAACTGTGCTGGGTCCACTGAAGAGACTGAGCTCTGAACAGAGACCTGCCCCAGGGCTGCTTCTGCTCTCCACTGGGCAACTGTCCCCACCTGTCTGTTCCCCTTGCTCATGGGATCAGTCACATGACATGATCACCCCCATTCCCAGCAGGTCTCTGTGCTCTGCTGGAGCAGCTGCAGGCCCAGGACACCTGTTCTGAAGGGAGCAGCCTTGGAACAGCCAGCCCAGCACTGACAGCTCTAGTGAGCTGCACCCGGGGATGAGATTTTGGTGGGGGCCCAGCTGGGAATAAGGGGAGAGGCTCCAACTCTCTAGTGAATTTGAGCCCTCTGATTGGCTACCTGCCACACCACCTGGGCAGAACATCCATTCAGAGCTGCTGGAGGGACGGCTTCCTCCCACTCCCAGCAACCTGAAGCAATTCTCATGGGAGGGAGCGGGAAAGGAGGGGAGCTGAATAGCCCCACAGCCTAAGTGATAACAGTAAAAATGGTGACATCAGAGTATCAGAATGAACAAGGAGAGACAATGTGTCTAAAACCCCAGCAGACACTTATAGAAGCTGGAACCAACACAGCAGCTCTGTCTCCCTTAAAGGTGTGGACAGGCAGGAGCCTCACACACAAGAAAGAACAGTCACTCACCTTGTAGTAATGAAATTCCAAAGGGGTAGCCATGTTAGTCTATTGTAGAAAGACAACAGAGTCCTGTGGCACTTTTAAAGACTAACAGATTTATTTATCGCATAAGCTCATGCGATAAATAAATGTGTTAGTCTTTAAAAGTGCCACAGGACCTTGTAGTAATGGTGGTTCTTTGACACAGCCTGTCTGTACAGATCCCACTGTCAGTGCCAGGGCCCCAACTTACATGTTCTGAACTTTCTAACAAGCAGTGTCCATTGCCAGCTCCTTTCTTTGGTCATCAGTCAGTTCTTAAATTGTCTGACCTGTGTTGGGTTTACTCAGAGCCCATGGCTGCAGTGAGCTGTACAGGATCTTTCATGGTGGGCCACTGAGTAGGACTGGATTTAAGGCAGAGCTGGTGTAGCTGCTGCATGGTTCCCAGCCTTTGCTGCTCTCACGATGGATGGGAGAGAGCTTCCTGTGCTGATTCAGGGTTCTTCTCACTAAGGCTGGCATCTGGTTGGGAGCTCATGCTGTGGCAGCCTGACCTTCATAAAATGGGGGTAGCAAAGCGTCAGATTCCCCTGTTGTTTCCTACAAGGCATCTTGGGGTTCTCTCTAGCTCCCAGGCTGACTAATACATCCTGTGCTGTCTAAAGTTACTACATGGGGCAGCCCTAACACTGGCCTAGATTGGGAGTCCTGGACATGAAGTTCTCCAGGCGCTGCTGCCACTGATGGTCACATCTGAAGAAGGAAGCTCCATGACACACTCCTACCACCAATTGCCACTGCTGTTTTCACTCCTTTCAGGAACCCCTGGGCACTCTAGGTACCGCAGAAGGAGCAGGGGTTGTCCTTATTCAGATACAGCTGATCCCAAAGGTAACATCCCGCGCTGCTGTTTTGATGGTGGAGCTACAGTTGGACCTGCACAGCTCTGAGGGGGTTGAATTTTAGAGGTTTCTTTTTTTTTCCCCCCAGATTTGTTTTCTTAATTAGTTTATCAAATGAGCAGCATTCAAGGTTAAACATTTATTTGCCTAATAAGACAGAGTCATTTTGCACCCTGTTCTGCCCTACGTCAAGGAGGGCGGTTACATGATGATCCGAGACTGAAGCGAATATGACATCAGAAGCGGACTCGTCCCTCATATATGGTCATGGCTGGAGTTTTAGAATTGTATTGGGTGTTTTAGTTGCATGAAGTTTTAGATAAATCCTCCGATGTTGTCTAAAAAGGTGAATGTTGTTTCTATTGGTTCCTTCTGGCAGCTGATACCAGCCTCTGAATCTATATATTTCCCTTCCACTGCTTTGTTATCACTTAGCATAGAGGAGCCCTAGCAAAGTGTTTTGGTGTAGCAGGAGTAAAGAGCAAGTCCTGTTGGCAATGAAGGAACATCTCTCCACTCAGCTGCTTTGGTTTCTCTTCTTTCTTCAGGACATCATGGGTAAGTGCCTGCTATATTATACTTCAACTGGGCAGTCAAGAACTAAGAAGAGAATTTTGTTCTGGGATGTTATTTAAGAGTCAATGAAAAAAGGGTGAGCAAGCAATTGAGTTAGAGTACATTTGTGTCTGATTATCTCCTGTAGTTGATTCTGAGAGAGGAGGTTTTATATTTGCAGTAATCATAGATTTGACCGAGTCCCACATTATGTGTACTTTATAAAATACCCCAGCCTTGTAGCACTGTGAGCCTTTGAATGATTCACTTGTCAGGACATTGAACTGTACAGTAGCAGACTGTTTCTGTGAGTTGCTGCAGTCTGAGTCACTGCTGTTCTGTAGCTGAAGTATGAACAGGTGAAGCTGAACATGAAAGTCTGATTTTAGAAACCTCAAATTCTTTGCTATAGACACATCGTGGTATCACAGCTGATATTTACAGATCACAGATAGCTCAGCAACATCTCTGTGTCTCAGAAGGTAGGTGCTGAGGATTCCAGAGCAAGGACAGTTTCGGGGAGGGGGAGGGAGATTGTACCTGAACTGCTCAAGAAATTCAAACAGAAGTAGCTAGATTTGATCTTATTATAAAACTGAGCATTGACAGAGTGAAACCACAGAGAATTCCACCAGGATTCCTGGAGAAGCAGATTGTCATGGCATGGGCCATGGGAAACCATGGAGCTCTGTTCTCCCTGCAGGGTGGTGTGGCTCCCATTACCTACAGTGATGGAACTCTTAGCCTGCAGAGCAGGGAGAGAAGATGGCCGTAGAGTCAACTGATGAACAGTCTGGTCAAAGTGTTAATAGAGGCTGGATACAACATTGTTTGCTTGCCTTTAGCTTGACTCCATGTGGAACAGGAATGTCCTCATCACACTTGTGGCTAGTTTAAGGTTCAGAAACCAACAGGCCATGAGCATGTGTGTATCAGCCTGATTTGCATGTAGCTTACAAGACCTTTTGAGTTCTCTGCCAACCTCCCTCAGTAACAGGCACTTGACACATCTACCAGTGGACACCACAGGCCAGACTGTGACTCCACCCAAACAACTCACAGTTGGTGAAACAGACATGCACCATAAGATGACATTTACATCTTTGATTGTCAGCACTTTAAAGGAGCAAAATGATTGCAGCAACACAGGAATGAGTTTGTGAATTTGTTTCCCATCTCTCCTCCTTTCATTCCTTCGCCCTTGGTGACAGCAGCAGTCCCATTGAGGCCAGTGTTGTCATTTTAAACATCCATGGCTACAAGCCTATACCACTCTTCCCCTATTACCACCTATTCTTACACCCCTGATTACACCATCCCTTGCAGGGAGCTTTCATATTTGGAAGTTGTTTTCTTTTCAAAAACAGTGTCAGCACCTTCTAAATATTTTGCATGCTCAGATTCTATTTGTCCCCAAACAACCTCCCCTCATTGAGAGAGGCAAATTGGAGCAATAAACCTGCTTTTTAGACAGCACTTTTCTTTTCTGGGAAGGAATTGTATTCACAGTGCTAGGGGTCGTGGCTGTTGTAAGCACCACACCACACGTTGGGTCCCAGGCAGAGGAAAGCCGTGGCTCCCTTCTTGCTGGAACCCGTGGGGTTCCAGGAAGAAAGGAGCCCCGGCTCTCTTCTTGCCGGGACCCGTGGTCCCAGGGAGAAAGGAGCCTGGCGTCCTTCTCCCGTGGACCATGCCCTAGGTCAATGTATAGAATAAGTCAACCTAGGGCAACCACACAGTCTTTAGGTCGACTTAACTATTTGATGAAAGAGTTGAGTTGATCTGAAGACCGGTAGTTATTAGGCCAATTTAAGGAGCTGCTTAAGTTGATTTAATGACAGCCAGGTGTGGACGCAGCTTAATTTAAGTCTACTTAAGCCTCCTTAAGTTGACTTAAATTGCCAGTGTAGACATAGTCTATGAGTCTATGATTCTATGCTCAGTAAAACAACAGAGTCCTGTGGCACTTTTAAAGACTAACAGATTTATTTAGTGCAGGAACCTTTGTGGGAGAAAATCCCACTTGGTTAGACGAAGTGGGATTTTCTCCCACAAAAGCTCATGTAATAAATAAATCTGCTAGTCTTTAAAAGTGCCACAGGTCCCTGTTGTTTTCCTGCAATAGACTAACACGGCTACCCCTTTGGAACTCTACTCTATGCTCAGTGACATCCATTAGGCATGTGAGTGGGTGCTCAAGCACCTAACTGGAGAAGCAAATGTAACCCATTAGTCTAAATGGAGAGTTTCCCTTTAAGAGATCTG
>ML688386.1:1363935-1414271 GCA_007922175.1 Pelusios castaneus | reverse complement strand
AGAAGGGCAATTTAATTAATTTTAGCCCACCTGAAGGTTACAAAAACTTTTACTTTTTTCATTTTAATTTGATACTTCCCCTGCCAAGAGGGTGGAGGCCATACACTCTATGGGGTAAACCTTGAGTTTTCGAGACCCTGAGGCAAGGATATGAGCCCTTGTTTGATTTCTATCTTCAAGCAAAACTACATGCCACAATCTCTCAACTTTAAGACAAGCTGTTTTCCCCCCCCTCGGTGATATACATCAACAACCACTTAGTGAAGTGGACCGAAATTTGAGTCACTTATACAACCCTGTACTCCCATGTGACATGCCAATGTTCAAAGCAATCCAATTAATCATGTAGATTTGAGAACACTTGGAACAGCTGAGATTTTAAGGGAAAATGGATTTAAGCCTTCGCTGTTGCTGATCTCTTACTGTGTTTTAAATGGGGCTTAAATTCTCATACAATTTTTTTCCAGAGCGCCCACTACCCTCCTCTGTATTTGGGGTTCAGCTGTAGGGAGTGGAGGAGTCACTGTGGCTCTTTCATCACATCTTTGGAGACTATTGTGAAAGAGAACTGTTCCTCCAACCCCTCTTCTCTTTATTCTCAGGGTACAGTGGGTACAGGCTGGTAAACGGAAGCACAAAATGTTCAGGGAGAGTGGAGCTACTCCACAAAGGTGTCTGGGGAACCTTCTGCGACTCCCAGTGGGATTTACAAACTGCCCACACCCTGTGCCAGCAGCTTGACTGTGGATTCGCCCTGTCAGTGCCAGCAGGACAGCTCTTTGGAACAGGAGACGGGCCAGTCTGGAACGGCACATTTGGCTGTGAGAAGAATGAATCTCACCTGAGGGACTGTCCTGTTACTGTGCAGGGAGCAAGTGAGTGTCCCCCTGAAAGTGAAGCCAGAGTGGTGTGATCAGGTGAGACATAGTGGGAAAGAAAAAGGATTGGGGAACATCTGCCTCCAGATCTTCACAGTGTGTAAATTGGCCAAGCTTCACTGAGCTCAGTGAGGCTCTGCTGATTTACATCAGGTGGGACCTGACCCATAAATTGGCATCCTGTTCTTGCCCCTGCCAAATCAGGTGGAACTGATTCCCCTGTGAAATCCTTGTGGTGCCTTGAGTATGAAATGTACCAAGGGAACCAAATTCTGGGCTCTTGTCCTCCTTTCACACTACATAACATGGATCCAGAACCAGTTGGTGTGGATGCTGGCAGAGAAAAGTTTCACAGCCTTCTAGTATTGAGCAATGAGAACAAGCCTTTCCTATTTCCCATTCCCATCCCTCTCATTGGCTATGTCTGCACTAAGAAATTTAGGTCAACTTTACCAAGTCAACTTTACTAAATTGACTTTAAGTCGACCTTATTAAGTCGACTTAGAGAGTCCACACAGGGCTCTTAAGTCGACTTAAACCTGGCCTTACTAAGTCAACATACGGGGCTGGCTCTCTCAGAGGCACGAAGCCACGGAGCGGTCCTGGGGAGAAGGGAGTGCGGAGCTCCCTTCTGACCCAGACTGCTCGTCTCCCTTCTGTCCGGGATTGCTCAGTCGACTTAGGGCATCCACACTGCTTAAGTCGACTTAAGAAATAAAGTCGACTTAAAAGCAGGTCTTACTAAGTTACTTACTAAGACTTAAGCAACAGCTTAAGTCGACTTAAGAAAACTACAGTGGGGACGCAGAGTAAATTAAGTTGACTTAAGCCTGCTTAAGTTGACTTAATTTACAAGTGTAGAGGCACCCATTGCAATTAACACTGATCACTGTGCCAGCTCAGCTCCCTTTTCCCTTGTGCTCAGGGTTCCCTGGCAGCAGGTTAGTGAACGGCACCGAGTGCTCTGGGAGAGTGGAGATCTGACAGGGAGACACATGGGGAAGCCTCTGTGATTCCCACTGGGATTTGCAATATGCCGAAGTCCTCTACCATCACCTAAATTGTGGATATGCCAAAAACAATACACGGAGGAGCTCATTTTGGGGAAGGGAGAGAAAACATAAGGAGTGATGCTTTTCATTGTGAAGGGATTGTAACCTGTCTGTGGAATTGTACTTGCAAGCCCCTAGGCAACCCATCCTGCTCCCCCAGAAACATGAGCAGTGTTATTTGCTCAGGTAAGTAGGTAAGTTTAATATGTGCGTGTGTATTAGTTATAGGGCCTTGTATTGCCTGGTTTAGGATCTTCATAAGTAGTCCCATAGACTACAAGTGTCAAGATAAGAAGGGTATCAGAATGTTGCTTACTTTGTTTAAATTGTCCAGAACAGTGGTCCTCTGCTGCAGTGACAAGGTGCTGAAGTAGTTTGTAGCACTACGATAGAGTATACTGGTGAGAAGTCTATAAACTTGTTATTAATTCAGGTCATAGACTCCCTGAATCCCAGCAGGGCTGGCTTAGCCCTTCATCAGGTTGAGTTTAGTGTTTCAAAACAGCAATTGTGATAAGTACTTTTTCATTAGAAAATGTTCAGCCAGCTCTTTACTAACAGCAGCTTATCTATATAGGACTCAAAATCCCTTCAGCAGGGCTTGCATGAGGAAGGATATGATTCCTCTCACACAGCATTTTTTACTTCAGACAATGTCATTCTTTCCTCTCCTCAGAGTTAAGCTGTGTTAGAACATAAGAATGACCATAATGGGTAAGACCAATGGTCCTTCTCACCAAGTGTCCTGTCTCTGACAGTGGACAGTGCCAGGTGCTTTAGAGGGAATGAATAGAATGGGCTCTGGGCATTTTTCACCTTCCCCTGTAGCGTGGAACACAGCTCACTTGCTTGTGGACTCTCTGTACCTTAAAGTCTTTAAACAATGATGTGAGGACTTTAAAGACTCAGTCATACGTTAGAAATTTATGACAAGATTGGGTGGTTGAGATTCTGTGGCCTGCATTGAGCAGGATGTCAGACTAGATGATCATATTGGTCCTTTCTGACTTTAGAGTCTATGGGTATGTCTACACTTGCACCTTAAATCGACTTAACAATGCTTAAGTCAACCTACAGAACACTGCGTCCACACTTGGCGCTTTCTTAAGTTGACTTAAGCACTTCCTTAAGTTGACTTAATAGCTCCACTTAACGCCTAAGTCAACTTTATTAAGCTGACTTAATAATGACAGGTGTAGATGGGGAATAGTCTTAAGTTGATCTTCAATATTAATTTACTAATTAATTAATTTACTAATTAAATTAAAATACAGATTAATTAATTAAATTTTAATTTACTATGGGTTGGGCTGGAGAGAAGAAAAAGAGCTGCGGCCATTGGGCTGGGGAGAGCTGTGGGGGGGGAGGGGTGAGAGATCAGGCTAGGGGGAAGGGGAAAGCCCCGGGGAAGATCGAGCTGGGGAAAAGGGGAGAGCCGCTGCTGGGGAGATCGGGCTGGGGAGAAGAGGAGATTGGGCTAGGGAGATCAGGCTGGGGAGAAGGATAGATCTGCAGCTGGGGAGAGCGGCTGGAGAGAAGGGGAGAGCTGCAGCTGGGGAGAGAAGGGGAAAGCCGCGGGAAGATCAGGCTGGGAAGAGAAGAGAGAGCTGCAGGAAGATTGGGCTGGGGAGAGACAAGGGAAAAGCTGTGGTGAAGATTGGGCTGGGAAGAGAAGAAGAGAGAGCCACGTGGCAGATTGGGCTGGGGAGAGAGAAGGGGAAAGCTGCGGGGAAGATCAAACTGGGAAGAGAAAGGGAGAGCTGTGTCTGGGGAGAGCCAAGGCTGGGATGATCAGGCTGGGATTCCTGGCTACTCCTCTGTCGACCTAGCACCTGCCAGTATGGACGCAGGCAGTCGACCGCCCTGTGGGAGGGGTCACATAGCACCCACCAAACTGCACCCCAGCATGTACCCCTCAGGGCTCAGTGTCATGCTTGGAATGAATTCTCAGGGTTGGATGCTCTAAGTCAACTTAACAGAGCCTCTAGTGTAGACATAGCCTATGAGTCTGTGAATGGGCAATTTTGAGTGATACATCATCTGTTGTCCAGTTCCAGCTTCTGGCAGTTGGAGGTTTAAGGATATTTTAAGCATGGGATTGTCTCACTAACTATTTTGGGTAATAGCCTTTAATGAACCTATCTTCCCTGGAGAACCTAGTTATATTTTTGGCCTCCTCAACAAGTTACACAGGATTATGGATTGAGTAAAGAAGTACCGGTACTTCCTTTCGTTGTTTTTAACCTGCTGCCTATTAAATTCATTTGATGAACCTTTCTTCATGTGTTATGTGAAGGGATAAATAACACTTCCCTATTAACTTTCTTCACACCATTCATGATATTATAGACCTCTATCGTATCCCCTATTTTTTTCTTTTCAGATGAGGTGCTCAGAACTGCACACTATATTTGTGGTTGTGCCTGGGCTTTTTTGTGATTGTACATAGGGGTACTTAGTACTGGCACCTTTTTTTCACAGCTATGCGTCCCCAGCTCCTGCTGCTGCCACCATTGCCAGCAGCCCCAGGTCTCTGGCTAAGTACCGGAACCTTTTCTTTTACAAAAAAAAGCACTGTGCTGTACCGTGGTGGCATTAACATATGGTGGCATTAACATAATTTTGTCATTAATCTGTCCCTTTCCTAATGGTTGGTAATAGTCTGTTGGTTTTTTTGATTGTTGCTGTATATTGAACAGACGTTTTCAGAGAACTACCCACAATGACACTCTTTCTTGAGTGGGAACAGCTAATTTAGAACCCATTGTTTTATATGTACTGTTGGGAATATATTTTCCAGTGTGCATTTATCAACATTTAATTTCATCTGCCATTTTGTTGCCCAGTCACCCAGTTTTATGACAGCCCTTAGTAACTCTTTGCAGTTGGCTTTGGACTTAAATATGTTGAGTACTTTCATGTTGTCTGCAAACTTTATCATCTCATTGTTTATCCCCTTTTCCAGATCATATATGTATATGTTGAGCCTCACTAGTCATAGCACAGATCCTTGGGGTGATCCTGCTATTTATCTCTCTCCATTATGAAAACTGACCTTTGATTCCTACATTATGTTTCCTGTTTTTTCATCAGTTACTGATCCATGAGAGAACCTTTTCTTTTACTCCATGACTGCTTACTTTACTTAAGAGCGTCTGGTGAAGGACATTGTCTAAGGCTTTTTGAAAGTCCAAGTACACTATATCCACTGGAATTTTCTCCCATGGAAGCTCATGCGATAAATAAATTTGTTAGTCTTTAAAAGTGCCACAGGACTCTGTTGTTTTATATCCATGGGGTCATCCTTATCCACCAATTTGTTTACCCCCACTGAGACTGGTGAGAATTGATTTTCATTTACAGAAGCAATATTGATTCTTCCCCAACAAATCCTGTTCATCTATGTGTCTGATTTTTCTGTTCTTTACTATATTCTCAACAGATGTGCTGGTACTGAAATTAGGCTCACTGGCATGTAATTGCCAGGATCATCTGTTGGGACATTTAAAAAAAATTGGTCATTTGGTACAGAACCTCGTTTAAACGATAAGTTATATAACAGGATTTGTAGTTATACAATTTCATATTTGAGTTCCTTCAGGACTGCTGGGTGAATACCATCTGGTTCTGGTGACTTAATTGACTAATTTGTTTCAAAACCCCCTCAATTGATGCTTCTATCTGGGACTGTTCCTCAGATTTGTCACCTAAAAATAATGGCTCAGGTGTAGGAATCTCCCACACATTCTCTGCAGTGAAGACTGATGCAAATAATTCATGTAATTTATTTGAAATGGCCCTGTTTTCCTCAAGTGATCATTTAGCACCTTGATCATCCAGTGGCCCCACTGATTGTTCAGCAGGCTTCCCACTTCTGATGTACTTAAACATTTTTGCTGGTAGTTTTTTAGTCTTTTGCTAGTACCTCTTCAAATTCTTTTCTGGCCTTCCTAATTAAACTTTACACTTGAAGTGCCAAGGTTTAAGCTCCTTTTTTTTTTTCTCCAAAGAAATTTTTAAATCCAATTTTTAAAGGATGGCTTTTTGCCTCTTACCACTTCTTTTACTTTGTTTCTTAGCCATACTTTGCACTTTTTTGGTTCTTTTGTGGTGTTTTCTTTTTAATTTGGGGTATATATTTAATTTGAGCCTCTATTACGGTGATTTTAAAAAGTTATATGCATCTTGCAGGAATTTCACTTTTGTGACTCTACCTTTTAGTTTCTCTTTAACTAGCTTTCTCATCTTCGTATCTCTTCTGAAATTAAATGCTATGGTGATGGGATTCTTTGATATATTTCAGCCACAGGAATGTTAAATTTAATCAGTATGGCCTCTCTTATTGAGTGGTTCAGCTATATTCACCTCTTGGACCAGATCCTATGTGCACTTAGGACTAAATCAAGATTTGCCTTTTCCCTTGTGGGTTCCAGGATTGGCCTCCCCAAGAAGTAGTCAATAATGATATCTAGAAACTCTGCATCCCATCCTGAGGTGACATTTCCCCAGTCAATATGGTGACAGTTGAAATCTCCCATTATTACTGAGTTATCTATTTTATAGCCTGTCTACTCTACGAAAAGTTAGGCCGACTTTGTTAAGTTGACTTAATAAGGTCAATTTTAAGTTGACTTAAAGTCGACCTTATTAAAGTCAACTTAACAAAGTGGACTAAGTTGACTTAGCTTTGTTAATAAAGTCAACTTAAGGGTTACTCCACATCCACACTGTCCTTGAGTCAACTTAAGGAGTCGACTTAAGGGTTAAGTCGACCTAATGAGTAGTAGTTATAAAGTGTGGACGTGGCTTTATTTAAGTCAACTTAAACCTCCGTTAGTCGAATTAAATTGCTAGTGTAGATGTAGCCTTGGAGCATTTCATAGCCACCATAACCATCCTTGTGAGGTGGTCAGTAGGATACTCCCACTGCTATGTTCCTGTTATTCAGGCATGGAATTTCTACTCTACTTCTTCCATGGTACAGTTTGATTCATTTCACATTTCTACTATATTCAACCCTATGCTTTCTTTTGCACATAGTGCCACTCCCCCACCAGCATGATCTAGTCTGTCTTTCCAATATAGATTGTACCCCAGAATTACCATACCCCACTGATACACAGGTAGGCAACCCCCGGCACATGTGCCAATAGTGGCACACAAGCCTATTTGGAGCAGCACTCGGCATCCTCTGTGGCACCACAGAAATTGCCACTCCTGCCACCAAAAGACACTCCAAGTGGCTTCTTTTGGGAGTGTCTGCAATGCGGAGGTCCCTGCCATGTCCCCAGGCATACCATGTAAAGAAGCCGCTCAGAGTGGCTCCTCTCTGTGGTGTGCTGCTGCCAAAAGGAGTGACTCCAGCCAACTTCTTTCCATGGCGTGCCTGGGGATAGGGGTCCCCAGGCATGCTGCCAAGAAGAGCCACTCCAGGTGGCTTCTTTCCATGAGTGGGCCGTCGGCACCAGCTGAGGGTCGAGGAGGAGGGGCCGGCACAGGGGTCAGCAAAGCTTGCCGAACCCTGAATTATTAGTTTGTTCCACCAAGTTTCTGGGATGCTTATTATAACAATATCTTCATTTAATATCTGGCAGTCAAGTTTATCCATTTAGTATTTCGAGTTCTAGCATTTGTATATAAACATTTTCAAAATTTTTCTCTTTTGTGCTGTCTGCCAGTATGTGATGCAATTGAATGAGTCTCTTTTTCATTTGACTGTTTCTTTAGTTCTACCCTATACTTTAGCTACTTCTGTCTTTGGTGTTACGTTTTTCCAGATTACTCAGGGGGAGTGCTTGTGATGTTCCCCTCCTGCAATTTGGTCTGGTGTGTTACTGCGCTTCCCAGATCTCCCACTCCTTGGCTTTGACTTACCGCACCTTGTTTAGTGAACCCTTCACTCTTGAGTTAGCTCACACCAATCTCCTGTATGTAATCAGTCCCAGGCAGTGGAAGTGCATCCACACTAGCCACTCATGGGTTGATCCTCCAGATGTAACACCGGAACTACCCCCTTGCAGGGATCAGGACCCTTCCTGATCACTGCAAGCTCATTTATTCCAGTCTATCAGTTTAACGAAGAAACTAATATGCATCACTTTTGCTCCAAGTTAGGCATCTACACTTTTGCTCTCTCTCTGTCTTCAAAATCCACACTGCTTTAGATAAAACAAACATTAACTTAAGATATGATTTTAAGTGAGTATATAACAAATCAATGCACAATCAACTAGTCAATCAGTCAAGGAGTTCATCACTACCAAATAAAAGGAAACACACATTTTAAGCTAAAGTTCACTGTGGTAGTCTATTTCTAGCTTACCACATGCCTTTGCTGCTAGGTCTTCCTTGCCAGGTGAGTAGGTACAGGTCTTGGAAGTTGCTTGCAAGATGATCAAAGCCCCTTCTCAGTTCAAAGTGTCTCTTTTACTCCTTTCTTCAACCCGCACTTTTGCCTTTCCCTTTCTGGGTGAAATGATTCTTTTGCTCATCTTTCCCTCTTGAGTCAGGGAGTTTAAGTTGCATTGTTTTTATTATGCACCCCTTCACTGGGTTTGTCTTCTTCCTCTTGAGCTGTGTGAAGTATACTTGGCAACATGTTTCATATCTGTACACATGTAGGATGTTGCAGAAAAATGGTACCATCTGAATCATGTAGATCATGCCCTGGGCATTCAAAAATACCATACATAATTTATTTTGCATTAAACCACATCATTACATTACAATGATGGACAAGAAAGATCCGCAGATCACACTACAGGGGTGTGGGGAGTACAGCACATCACAGGGCTCAAGCAAGTAATATTTTGTATTTGTCACTCTCTGAAACTAAATTGTTGTCCACTGTTGTATTTGGCTATTTTCTTAATTGTCAAATTTTATTAAATTCCTCTAAGAGGTCACCTTACTGAGAACCAATCCTTAATCCCCCCATATACTTTCAAATCTGATGTACACATTGAAACAATTTTCTCATGTTGTGTTCTGTTTTTAAGTCAGAGGTAGTAAGTGGAAACTGAAGTTATAACAAACAGTATGAATGTCTCTGACTCTCCCTCTTAATCACAGCCCCAGTTCCAAAACCCCATAGTCCAGAGTCTTCCTTTATCCCAAGCTGGAGTACTCAGGCAACCAGCCTGCTTTAAACAGTCTAAGTTTTCAAATAAAATACTTTGGGCACCCAGCTCAAATTGTTTTTCCTGTGATTTGTGCAATAGTAAAAGGTACTGGTTAAAGTTCCCTTCTTAGTTTTTGGATTCTAGGTGGTAACACAGTATATTTGCTATAATTGGACATGTGACTTAGAGCTTTAAGATCAGTCATTTACTTCCACAAAGATACATATGAAATCAAATTATCTGTGACCCATTCCTTCCCAAGAACTTCCCCTGTAGTTTGAGAATAAAATCTTTCATATTTTATAAATTACATTCCCACCTGACCTTTTTTTCTGTTCAGTCCTCAGTTGTGAAATATTCATCCAAGAAAACTACAGGTTCCCCAGGAAGAATGCAGTTGTCCTACTTTTGCTGGTCTTGGTGTTTTAAGTATAGCTTAGGTACAGCCCATTTTATTAAACCTGATCAAATGTAGACAGAGTTAATTAAGTTGACTTAAGCCTGTGTGTGCTACAGCCAGACTTTGGCTCTTACCAGCCTTTTAGTCATATTGCAGGGTGACTCCAATATACTCCAGTGTGACTGGGGCCTCCTGGGATAACTTCCTGGATGTGCAAAAATCAGGGCAAGCTGCAAAACCGGGAGCCAAACTCCCCAAACACTGATGGGTGGTACTTAAACCAGTCTCCCTATCAGTCACAACCAGGCTTCTGGTTCCCCACACTGGGTACCAAGAAATCTGCCCAAAATAGAAACAGCTCCCTTTATTGCACTCCAGCTCCTCCGTCTCCCACCTAGCCGCACGGTCCCTTAAAGATATAGGTTATCCTGATCCCAAAGGGCCAGCCACAGCACACAGAACAATATAGGTTTGGATCTTACCCAAAATACCACACTGGTAGCCAATCCTTTAGCAACTACAACTAAAGGTTTAATATAAGAAGAAAAGAAGCAAAATATGAGATGTTAAAGGGTCAAAGCAAATCACATACATACAAATGATTTGAAGTTCATGAAAAGCAGTTTGCAGGCTTGTTCCTCTGGAGTTTGCAGGCTTGTTCCTCTGGTAAACACCCAGCACCAGGGTGGGCCTCAGTCCTTTGTTCACTCTCAGAGGAATAGTTCCAGAGATGGGTGTTGGCTGTAGACTGGGGACTTGAGAGCAAGATGGAGTCGGGGCTGCTGCCTTTTATCACCTCTGGCCTTCTCCATGCTGTGTGCAGTCCTCTCCAATCAAACTGGAGTTGAGTCACATGTTTAAGTCCTAGTGGCTCAACAGGTTTTCTTCTTTGGCCCATTAGACTGGGGAGCTTCCTTAATAGGCCATTAAGGAGACAATGGCCAGGTAGACATTCAGTCTGGGGAGTTTCCCCAGCCTTACACAAGTTAAAATATAATAATCATATTCCTAACTTCTAATATGAATACAAATCCTACACAAACTATTGACACCAAACATGGCACAGTTCCTATGGATTATAACAATTATAAAATATTAATACAAAATATCATAAATGGTTCCTTAAATCTGGACAGCATCACACCCAGTTCTAGATTTTCCCCTAGAAATATATTCTCTGTACTGCCCAGCCCTCTCTGGCCAATACCAGCAGATATAAGGTCTGTCATTTTAATAATAGAAATAATATATACAAATTTTGTTACCCCAAATGAAGTTTCTCAACACTTCCATTCAAACACACTAGATTAGATCACACAATAAAACAAGCTCATTTGCTAGGAAGAGAGAGATTTTAAGTGAATAAAAGTAATGAGGCCTAACTAGTTACAAGAAAAGTAAAATGTTATATTTAAAGCCAAGTTTTTTCTTGCCTCATACTCTCAACTGTTTTATGGCCAAACAGATTAGTCCCAATTCTCCTAGTTCAGGTAACTCCTCTGATTGCAGGGTCTTCCTTGCAGGAGTTTTTGCCCAGTCTCTACCACAGCTTCCTGAACTTCACCCTTCTCTCTAGCTTCCTGCTGCACTTTATTGGGAATCAGCTATCTCCTATCATGCCACATCAAGGCTGTTAAGGCATCATGTGTGGCTCTTCACTAATCAGGATCAGCATGTCCCAGGCCTCTAGCCCTTAATGAGCAAACATTATAAGAACTCTCTTAGTCCACCTCCTTGGCCTGAAGCCTTAGACTAGAGGTGTCAAACTCATTCAGTGTCAGGGGCCACAGTGGAAGTCAGGACACCTGTTAGGGGCTGAAGTGTATCGAAGTAGACTTCCTGACCCCCTTCCCAGGACACTATGACCTGAGGTCCCTGACCCCTTCCCTGCTGCGCTTGGGGCATCATGGGCTCCCCTTTCCCTTCCCAAAATCTGCAGATTCTCTGATATCTTCCCTTTCCCCTGCCCTGGGGGCTCCCCTTTGCTGTGCTGGCTCCCCGATCCCTTCCCCTTTGCTGCGCTGCCCTCTCCCTTTCTTGGTGTGGCTTCTCTGCCCGCTACCTTCCCTGCATGGGGCTCCATTTTGGTTCCCACCCACCTTTCTCACACCAGTTTCCAAACTCCTTTTCCAGCCCTCCACCCCACAGAGATGGCTCCCCAGCTCCCTCTCCCTCACTTACCTGGCTCAATGGAGCTCAATCCAGCCCTTGGAGTCAGTTCTCTGGCCAGGCTATTCCACATCCTGGGCCACTGCCTGAGTATGTGCAGGGTGGCAGATTTTAAAAGGCCTTGGCCAGGTGTCAACAAAATTTCTGCCCAGCCAGGCGCCCAGCCTCAAAGCAAGGTGCCAAGCTGGGAACCCCTACCACACACCCCTGCTGAAAAAAGCCTACTCACAGCCCTTGAATCTGCAATGTGCTGGTAAAGGTGCCTGCAATTTTTACTTTTCACCACCAGAGAGAGCACCTACACTGCATTTCTGTAGCGGAGGAGTCTCTTCTGCTGACGAAAAGTAAATTTGCAGGCATCTTTACCAGTGCTTGACAGCTTTGGCAGTGGAGAGCTGTGCAGGGCTCTGCATGCCGGAGAAGAGCCCTTGGCAGGATGGATTTGGCCCTCAGACCATAAGTTTGATACCCCTGCTTTAGACTTACTGCTTGTTTGACAACACAACTGTTCAGTCAAGACAGAAGGGTTTGAGAAGGTATTTGGGCAAATTAGAGCTTGTGATCTTTCCACCAGTTTTGCTTTCCAACCTGACTTCGGCTGATCTCTGTTCAGATAATAAGATAGAAGGACTCTTCCAGGGATTGCCAGTGGACTTCATTCAGCAGATGGTAAGGTGAATGAGGGTTTGGGATTTCAGGGCCAAGCATCCACTTGAGTCAGTGGGGGTGGGAGAGAGGTGGAGAGAAGAAGCTAGAAAAACTTTGAATTGGGGCCCAGATTTGGGAAGATAGGCCAGGACCTCCCTCTAAATGGTGAGACAGACTGAAGTGGAATCAGAGAGACAATATGTAAGAACTAAATGACGCAAACCCATAGTGGCGAATGTGCTTTCCTTTGGTCTGACTGAGTTATTAAGGGGATATATAAAGGAGGTAGGATTCAGCAGACTGACCTCTGGCCACTAGGGGGTGCTCAGGAGGCAGCCAATCTTTGTTATAGTCCCAAACTTTATGATTTTGTATCTCTCCAACCCACTGCCTCTCCTCTCGCTACTGCCTCTCTTGCATTTCCTGCCACATAAAGTGTCCATAAGATGGCACTATGCTATAGCTGGCTGTTGACTGGACCCCCTCTGCTGGATAGCGGGATGCCCATCCTAGCTGAGCGCAACCAGATTTCCATGCCATTGGGAACAGACTAACATCTACAAGCAAAGGTGATAATGAAATGGCAGGCATCTTGGCTGGGATCAGACGGTGCCTTCTGTCCTATAGAAGAAAATGGGAGGTAGTGGACATTTTTTTATAAAACAAAAAAACATGAGCAGATCCCAGATTTTCATATGGATTGGTGAGACTTATGATAGTGTTGTGTGATTGGGCTGCTCTGTCCAGTTATGGCTGCCTTGAGTTCAGATCCCCTGGTGCTGGGCACTGACTCTGCTGGGAACAGCAATGGAGTGGAGCTCAGTGCTCTCTGTAATTCTTCTCTGTCTCTCTTTGAAGGTGTCAATGAGCTCAGACTGGTGAATGGAAGCAGCCCCTGTGCTGGGAGAGTGGAGGTTAAACACCAGGATCGGTGGGGGACAGTGTGTGATGACTACTGGGATATGACCACTGCTGGGGTTGTCTGTAAGCAGTTGGGATGTGGAGTTGTTCTTAGCATCTCCCGTTATCGTGAAGGGCCATATTTTGGACAAGGGTCTGGACAGATATGGATGGATAACACTATATGTCGTGGCAACGAGTCTGCTCTCTGGGAATGCAAACACAATGGATGGGGTGAACATGACTGCGAAAACATTGAGGATGCTGGAGTGAGCTGTTCAGGTAAGGAATCAGCCAACACAGTCCTATAGACAGATCCTTTGAGAAAAAGGGGCTTAAACTCAAAGGGTGCATCTACACTTAGAAATTAAGTCGACTTAAGCTTGCTTAAGTCGACTTAATTTAATTTGCGTCTACACTACACTTTCCTTAAGTTGACTTAAGCAAGCTGCTTAAGTCGACTTAAGGAAAATAAAGTGGACTTAATTAAAATTAAGTCGACTTTATTAAACCTGCTTTTAATTCGACTTTAGGCTTAAGTCAACTTCCTAAAGTCAACTTAAGCCAGTATAGACCTGGAGTAGCCCTAAATTGACTTAGGGCTACTTCAGGACTCCCCCACTGCCCTCCCTGCCGGTGGGGGGGCACAGAGAGAGCCTGCCATGCCCCCCAAAGGGCAGGGCAGAGCCCTGCCCACCCTGCCCCTATGCCCTGCCAGGGTCCCTGTCCCCCTTTGCCCCATTGTACCCAGGTACAATGGGGCAAAGGCTGAGCCCCTTGGCACTGGACAAGGGGTGCCCTCTGCCGCCGTGGACCTACCCAAGATCCCCCTAGCCCCTACAAGTTGACCTAGGTGTCCAGTGTGGATGCTGTAGGTCAACTTTGTAAGTTTCCCCCTAAGTCAACTTTAAATATGTGTGGACATGCTAAGTCGACTTAGCTAAAGTCGACTTAAATTTACAAGTGTAGACATAGCCAAAGGGTGGTATGGACCTGTGACCCTAATGAGAGAGGAATAAAAACTAGAGTGAGTTCTGGGAATATCTTACTGGATGGTACAGAAATACTGGCTGATTCCTATCAATGACAGTTCCTATTTTTGAAGGATTTGCATTATCTCACTCTTCATAGTTTGACAGCCATGTCTTTCATTTTACTTTTATTGGTGGCAGTGGGGTTTTGAGCCCAGCTGAAGGAAGCTGACCCATGAACTTGGGGGTCAGCACAGGGAGAAGAGCCTTATCTAGCTGGCAACTTCTCTGCTCTGCAGGGCTGAACATCTCTGTGGTGCAATTCACTTAACAAAGTCCAGTGCTACCTGCTCTGCAGGGCTCTGTGTCTGATTCCTAGAGGGAGAGAGCAGGGACAGGACAAAAGGCAACCACAGGATACTGGAGAGAATAGAAACAGGAGGAGAAGGCAGATAATGGCCCTTTCCCTACCCACACATTTGTAGCTCCAGGATTAGGTTCCACCCATTTCCCATTAAGGTCCATTATAGGAACTGGAGGAGAAATATAAGAATGTAGGACTTCCCTTTGCTGCCTTTGAAGTGAACCCTCTCCTTCCCATTTGAATCCTCACCCATTCCTCCTTCAACAGATGCCAAACTTTTACTATTCCACCTCTGACAGTTCTCCTTCCTAGAGCAAGTCAGAATCTGGAATTCTTATTACATGGGGAATAATAATAATTAATAATAGATTTTGAATTGGAACAAAAATTCAAAATTTGTGTGCAAATAAGATTCTTGAAATTTCATTTCAGCCTTATGGAAACATTTTTATTTCAACTTTACCTACTCATCTATTATATGTTATATATAATATAGAAGGATTAAAATAAATATTTTGATAAGTCTGAAAAGAGATATTTTGACTTTGTCAAAACTTTCTGAAAACTTTTCATTTAAAATGTTGACAAAATCGATCTGTTTCTGAAGAAAGTTTTGATTTTATTAAAACAGCATTTTCAGATGGAAATGTGATCCATCGGAAAAAAAAAAAAAAAGACCTGATCTACTCCTTCCCCAAGGTTTCTCCATTTGTGCCTACCTATTCTTTTCTCTGTCTTCTCTTTTCTTGTGTTGGGGGCATATATTTCAGCATCTTCCAGTCCCTCCTTCTGATTGCTCTGCCTGCCCTAAAGGTCTCAGTCTCTCTCCCTCCCGCAATTCTCTACACAGGGGGCTTCATTTTTCTTCAGAGCACAGAGCAGTAGAGATAATGGCTCCTTGTAGAAATGATTTTGAACTTACTCCCACCCCACGGAGTGAGATGGATGGACAAATCAGGAAGGAAGGAGGTATGAAAGGTGAAGGTGCTAAGGGAAGGAGAGTTGATGACAAATGAAAGAGTAGAAAGTGAGGAGAAAAGTTAAAAAAGGGGGTGGGGAAGAAGAATTGAGTCAATTTGTTTTTCTTTTGCAATGAGTTATAGGGATCTGTTGTAATCCTGCATTTCCCTTTAATTGTCTTAAATCTAAGCCACCTGGCTCAGAATGGGGGTGTGCAGGTAAAACAGCTCATTTTCAAGCTCTATAGGAGGCCTCATTTCTGGAGAGCTCAGCAGTCCTCTGTAGGTATGAGCAGTAACTGAACACCTCCTCAGTGTTGGTTCTCCAAGGCGAGCTTATTCAAGTGTGAGGGAGGTTGTGTGATGTCAGTGAAACTAACATTAATGGATTTATTGATGGTCTAGGATACATTAAGCCCCAGCTGATTGGAGGGAACACCGTCTGCTCAGGACGCATTGAAATACAATATGGAAACACATGGACCACGGTCTGTGATTCACACTTGGACTTCAAAACTGCCAGTGTTATCTGCAATGAATTAGACTGTGGAACAGCTGTGTCCACTCCCGAAAGAGCTCACTTCAGTGAAGGATATGGGCCAATTTGGTCTGAGAAGTTCCGTTGCTTGGGGAATGAATCACACCTAATGTACTGTCCAAGAACACTGCATACTAATGAGACATGTTCACATTCTAGTGATGCAAGCGTTGTTTGCTCAGGTAAGAATTCAAAGCAATGTCTTTAAAGTATCCATAACGTGTCCTACAACTGGGTTTCTTAGCCTCTCTGCACACATCACTATGTTCATCCACATTTTTTGCTCATGAAACCACATTCCAGTAGCCTTTGAACTACTGGTTCCAGTGATACTTCCAAATGCCCCTAACTACTAGGAAGGATGACTCCATTCTTTCTGGTTGCCAAGGGAGGGAGGATCAAGAACAGCATGCTGTCTCTGTCCTCGTCTTTCTGTGTGAAGTGAAGCAATTCTGCTCTTCTCTTTCCCAGAGAGCATGGTGTTCCAGTAGTGCGCGCTACCTCCCACTCTTCCTGTCCCCTCAGTCCCACCACAAGGTGCATGTTATTCAGTACTCTTTGGATGCTAAGCATGCTTGAGTATTATTCAGTGCTGTGGTGTTTATAGAGGGAGAGATGTAATGTAAATGTCAAAAGAGAAAACCAAGAATTCGGAGACCGGATTCTATTTACAGCTCTGAGACTAACTCTATCACTCAATCTTTGTTGCATTTTCCTCATCTGTAAAATGGGAATAATAACCCTTCCCTCATCTCCTACCCACATCCACTCCATTGTGAGGTGTAATCTCTTAGTTTGTGTAAAGAAACTTTGAAATCCTTGGACGTAAGGAACCACAGAAACACAAGGTATTATTATTTTAAAAACTTGAATTACAGAGTTTATTTACTATTCCCTGTAATTGTCAGCACTACCCATTGTTATTGATCTGAATGTTATGAATATTTGTATAGAAAAAGCACCCCCCCCTTTTTTTTTTTTGCATGTAAAAGTCCAGGAAATGCTAACATTAAGGCTGCTCATACAATCTCAACTCTGCCTCCATATACTTTCCCACAGTGGTTTTCAAACTTTTTTTCTCGGGACACAGTTGAAAAAAATCATTTATGCCTGCAACACAACAATGACATTGTTGAGCAATGCATTCCCGTCTTTTGGCAGCGGCAGTATGGGGTGCCTGAGGGTCTGTGAGCCAGTACTGACGAAGTGGGATTTTCTCCCACGAAAGCTCATGCGATTTATAAATCTGTTAGTCTTTAAAAGTGCCACAAGACTCTGTTGTCTTAATATGCAAGTTAGATCATGCTTAATATACAGCAAATAATTAGCCCACCCTACTGTTCTGACCAATGAAATGTTGAAAGCTCCTTTAACCTCTCTGTTACTGGGCCCCAGTCAATCTGTCTACCACAGTAGGATTAATGGCATTCTAGCAGGGCCACCATAGTAAACTGTTTTTGCTCAACTTTGAATGGATTTCACTCAACTTTCCTTTATTAGCTGTATATGATGCTTTCCAGCAAAGTGATCTGTTTACAGCTTAGTGTCTCAACCTGAAAAAACAGGTTTGATTTGTAATAATTTCCAGTTGCCAGCTACTGAGATATTACAAAAGATAAATTCCCTACGGCATGCTATTATTTTCTGTGCTATCTTGACTCCTCTTTTGTGCACTTTTTCTCACACCTTGATGTTCTATGAACTCATCTGGCTCCAATAACTTTCCCAGTATTGTTTCTGATAATTAACAGTTGTGTCTACGGGTATGTCTACACTGGAGGCTCTCTTAAGTTGACTTAAACAAGGTTGACTTTGAGTTGACTTAAAGTTGCCCTAGTTAAGTCGACTTAGTGAGTCCACAGCCCTGCGTCCACACTGGCAGGTGCTAGGTTGATGGAGGAATAGCCAGGAACACTGCAAGGGGGCCTGGAGGCTAATTAGGTCAACTTAAGGGCTATCCCCCATCTACACTGGCTTAAGTGGACCTTATTAAGTTGACTTAAACCTTAGGTCGACCTTAAGAGTTCGTGTATATAATGATCTTGAGGGTTCATTAAAGACCATGCCATTAAATGAGTGAGGAATAGAACTTTAATAACACAGACAAGAGTGATTCCCAGGTGTGTAGCTGGGAGTAGCCATGTTATATCACCTGTAGCGTACGTCTCCCAATTCACACAACACTGACTACATCCATATAAAAGCTATCTACTAATGCATGCACTAACATCTAACAACACATATCTAAAAAACATGCGTAACACCAGTCCACAAACCCAGCAGCTGAACTACCTAGAGAGGAGAGGTTACTAGTATATCACTCTCAAGTGAGTCTTTACCACTTACTTCCCTCACATATCCTAGCAAGTCTCTATGGCTATGTCTACACTAGAAAAGTTAAGTCAACTTTGTTAAGTCGACTATGTTGACTTAGCTTTAAATTGACTTAATAAAGTCGACTTAAGGGTTACTCCATGTCCACACTGTCCTTAAGTCGACTTTCCCATAAGCAATACACTGTTTGGGACCATGTCTTGATCCACACTTGCCACATGACTGTCTGGACTGAGTCTTCCTGATAGCAGGGGTTGGCTGCACATTGTAATTTGAACCACTCTGATTATTTGCTGTTTGTCTGAGTTCATGGATTGTCACCTTTGGTGAATTCAGCTCTTTTACTTGTGTTTTTACCATTTCAGTGGCTCTACATATTTGGAGAGCTTCATTCAGAGAGACCTTCCCTGTTCTGAGCAGTCTTTCTCTTAACACATTGTCTGTAATGCCACAAATGAGCCTGACTTTGATCAGAGACTCTGCCAAGCCACCAAAGTTACAGTTTTTACTGAGTTTCCTTAATTCAGTAATATACTGCTCTATGGTGTTATCCGGTTTTGCATGCATGTAAAAAATCTATTCCTCTGAAAAGTCACATTTGTTTTTGGCATGCAATATTCCACAAATTTAGTCAGTATTATATTTAAATTCATGCTTTCCCCATCTTGAAATTCAAAGTTATTATAAACATCCAGTGCTTCCTCCCCAGCAACATGTAAAAATATAGAGCATTTTTGGTTTTCATCTTTATTCTGTGCTCCAATGGCAGACAAATACAACAGAAATCACTGCTTAAACTTCATCCAGTTTTCTGCAACATTACCAGACATTTGGAGAGGGGAAGGAGGCTGTAACACATCCATTTTAAAAGTTTGTACTTACTTGCTGAAGGCTTCCTTTGTTTCCAGAGATCCCCAGTGTGTGTCTGTTTTCAGTTGCAAACACAGGAGTTTTCTTCCAAGTCTTTTTAGTTTCCAAACTCATTCGCCACCTTCTGACACCATGTAATGATTCTGAGGGTTCATTAAAGACCATGCCACTGAATGAGTGAGGAATAGAACTTTAATAATACAGACAGGAGTGATTCCCATGTGTGTAGCGGGGAGTAGCCGTGTTAGATCACCTGTGGGTTATGTCTCCCAATTCACACAACACTGACCCATGCTAGGGAGCGTCTCTAAAATCACAGCCTTCTACGGGCACCTCTCTACAGTGTTATTAAATCGATTTTAAGGAAGTGCTTAATAAAAGCCCAGTGTGGGTGCAGTAGTCTGTAGGTTGACTTAACCTTCCTTAAATCGACCTAAGGCTCCAGTGTGGACATACCCTTCAAGCCTACATAAACATATAGAGAAAAGCAATCCCTGCCCCAAAGAGCTCGCAATCTAACCCACATATAACAGGGAAGACACAAATAAACTGGTCAAGGTGCAATTCTTAGCCATTATGCATAAATTATTAGAATCATAGAAACTGGAAGGAACTGTGAGAAGTGATCAAGTCCCCTGCCCTCATGACAGAACCAAGTACCCTCTTAAGCCATCCCTGCCAGGTGTTTGTCTAACCTGCTCTTAAAAAACTTCCAATGATGGAGATTCCATAGCTGTGGAGCCAGGAGCACCACCAGGTCCATGATGTGACCGCATTTTGGACAAGCCAAACCTGAGTGGTGCTGTGACCCTGTGTGCTGGGTTACAATGCCATTCACTCACATTTGGATGGTGTGGATATAGGGGCTCATTGACCAGTCTGCTGGAAGGTGAGGGAAAACAAAGAGGGAAATTGAAGGGTCAGATGCAGGAGGAAGCAAATCTTTTTGGCAGCAGTCAAAGGGAGATACGCAAGGTATGTAAAATACCTTGCATATCTCTGTTTGACTTAGTAACTCCGTCACATACACCGCACTAAGTCGAACACAAATAGCATAAGTTTGACTTAGCGCTACTCTCCTTATGGGGCTGGAGTTATTAAGTCAAACTCCTAATCGATTGAGAGCATCTTGACTGACACCTCACTCGAACTCAGAAGTTTGAACTGACGGCAGCGAATTTGCCACCGTCAGTGTAGACATAGCCTTGGAGTGTTAAGGGTGAACAAGCGCTGAAGGTTGGCAGGCTGGACCTCACACTAGGACAATGGGGCTAAAGAATCAAAGGTGTGGGAAACAATCACCATGTTGCTTGGGAATGGAAAGAGAAAGCAGGGAGGAGGGGCTGAGAGCAGGTCATTGACACTGATGGACTACAAGCCAAGTGGGGAACCTGACAATATGTTAAGAGGCAGGGAACTGATTGGCAACACTGAAAGAGACTGTGTGACAGCCAGAGAGGAAGAACTCAGCAACAAAAATATCCAGAGGGCTATGCTTGTTGAAGACCAGGTTGAATGAAGTTCCTTTTAGGTGACTGTGAGAGCTGATCCAGGACTATAAGTCAAAGACAGAGAAAACTAGAAGCTAAGAGGTTAGAAATTGATACTGTTGGAATTTTTTGATAAACTTTTCAGTGGAAAACACTGATATGGCAAAATTAAAAATGTGGGAGAGGGTTGGTTTTGACTAATTTTCTTTTTAAAACCATTTAAAATTGTATAAATCAAAACTAAATATTTTGAAATTATGGAAACATGTTTCACGTGACCTGGTTTTTTTTTTTTTAATATGGATTTTCAGTTTATGAACATTTTTTTAATTTGAGCATTTCATCCCAGTTCAGAACGGGAAACATATTTTCACTGCAGGAAAACTGTTTCCCTCCAAGCTCTAGTCAGATGGCCATTAACATCACTAGGGCTAAGTGTGGGAGATTGTGACAAGAGAGAGATCCAGGAGTCAAAATCACAGAAAATGGGCTAAAAGAAAGGAGCTGGTTGAGAAGCAGCTGACAGTAACATAAAGAGGGAAAGGAGAGAAGAATAAGATGGAATACTACTCAAAGGAGAAGAGAGTGAGACGAGGGACGGGCTGGCAGCAGTAGAAATGAGAGAAGTCCCACACACCCACCATGTCTCTTTGGGGATGAGTCAGATTTGGAAGTATGAAAGGCAGAGAAGCACCCATAAGAGAGAGCAGCTGCAGAGGCAATGTCAGATGAAGAGATGCATGTCTCTGTGAGAGGCAGGAGCTGAAGGGAGTGAGAGATGAAGAGTTCTGGATGGCTGTGATCTTTTCAGGGATGCATTGGGCACTCTAGAGTCAGAAAGAGGAAAAGAGAGAGGCTTGGATGTGCGGATAGGAATGATGGCATGAGAAGGGCAGAAGTGGGGTGGGGAGGAAAGACGTTGGGGGTTGAAGGAGGTATCATCAGAAACCAAGAGGAGGAATCAGAGGAGGGTGTGGCATTTGGATGGGAAGAGAACAGAGATGGGGATGGAAGACAACCAGTAGAGATGGTTGGACATGTGGAAGGGTTAAGGTAATAGAAGCCAATGGGGCTGGGCTTAAGGGATTGGGAGAGGAAGAAGCAGATTGATGCACAAGAAAATATGCTGAGCCATAGACAAGTGACAGATAAACATAGTAAACAAGTGAACAGAAAAATAATAAATGGAATCCAATTAAATCTGTAGCAGTGAATCAATAAGCAATGAGTTGTTAAGTATGATAGATAGCAGTGGTTAATTTTTCCTGGAGATGGCTGGAAATTTCCCATCAGAATTTTTCTTCAAGTGAAAATGGAGTTTCCTCAAAATCAAAATTTTCCATGAGAAACTTCCATTTTTGCAATTTTTTATTTCCAATTTTTCATCGGGAAAATGAAAGTAAAATATTTCATTATGGGTCAGTTGAACCCTGATGGGAATATTTCAGATTGTAGAACTGACCCTAAATGTTGTGTTTCCAGTCATTTCAACATTAAGCTTCATTTCCTTGCTGTAGGCCATTGCCTCACTGGAGCTGTAGTTTACGCTTCGGGTCTCTCTATGGGCTGGACTCCCTGGCCAGACAACATTTCCCGTAATGCAGTGCAGTTTTCCCTCGCTCTGACTGGGGGAGCAGTTGCCTCATGGTAGCCACATGACTGCAGGTGCATGATGGGAGATTTAATCTGGCCAGGAAACCTGGCCCATAAGCAAAAACAGAGGCATCAGAGAGAAATGAAGTTTAATGCTGAACTGACTCAAAACAAAACATTTTGAGTCAGTTCAGCAAACTGCAAGGGAACATTTCAATTTGGAAATGTGGAAGTGTTTTACTGAGATTTAACATGCCAAAATGAAATGTTTTTTCACTTCCAAATTGAAATTTTTCAGGACCCTTTGTCCCATGAGAAATGTTAATATTTCCACATTTTGTCCTGATGGGGATAGGGAAAAAGGTTTAGCTATGAAAGCTTCTTGGGGAACAGAGATTCCAATTTTTGCTCACCTCTAGTTATTTCTCTGGTCAACGGTGCAAGCACTGAAGATGCAGAGAACAGTCAGGCAAGTGGGGCAATAGCAGCCTCTGTGCAGTCAGAGTATTTATCCTGAGATGCTTAGGTGACTCTTCAGCAAAAGTAGGACTTGGATGAGGTTGGCAGTCACAGAATTGTTGAAGGATTTAGCTGCTGGAATCAGGGGAAGATGGCAGCAGCTCCACAGGGCATTGGAGCAGCAAGAGAAGTCATGAAGTGAAGTGGGTAGGTTAGTTACTGGGTTAAGGACCAGGCTGTTAAAATGGCAGTGAACGTAGTGACACGGGAGAAAGACCATGCAATGAGAGTAAAGGAAAGTTAGATGGTGTAGATCTGAAGAAAAAGTTAAGTGACACCAGCAACAAGGTGACGTTGTGTAGTGAAGGTTCATTAGCAAACCCTATGGAGCTGAGATGCCTTGTCCTGGGAGGCAGGAGGCAGTTGGGATCAAGCATGTAGGATGATACGTAGCTGGAGAGGTACACATAGAGGTCCAGTGGCAAACTAGCCCTCCTGATCCACTTTTCATTTTGTAGCCTTTCTGGATGTCGTGAATTTCCCACTTACTTCTAGCCCCTCACCCAAAACACACAGTGATAAAATAATTTTGTTTAGGTTTCAAAGCTGAGTCTTTGAAAGTTGGGAGATGCCAGAATTAATGTGGCCTGTGCAACTCCTTTGTCTGTGTCTTTTGTTACATGATCACTTACTTTTATTTCCACAGAAAAACACTCTCCTCTTCTTATTCTCAGGGTACGGTGGGTACAGGCTGGCAAACGGAAGCACAAGGTGTTCGGGAAGAGTGGAGCTTCTCCATGGAGGCATCTGGGGAACCCTCTGCGACTCCCAGTGGGATTTACAGGCTGCCCACACCCTCTGCCAGCAGTTTGACTGTGGATTTGCCCTGTCAGTGCCAGCAGGGCATCTCTTTGAGACAGGAGATGGGCCTGTCTGGAATGGCACATTTGGCTGTGAGAGGAACGAATCCCGCCTGAGAGACTGTCCTGTTACTGCTCTGGGTGATTCTGAGTGTCCTGCCCCGAATGAAGCCAGTGTGGTGTGTTCTGGTGAGCAGCTGCATAAAACAATGTAATTTTTACTGGTGTCTAAAAACATGACATGTCACCACGGCACCAAAATTACTCATTCCTCTGAAATTATCTCCACTTCTCTTATAAGGGCTAAACAATGTTTGTTCAGCAGATCCCTGCATTGGGTGCGGTGTAGAGCCATTTGCCCAGGGAAACGCTAGGGGTATTGTGCCTCAAAGGGGCAGAACACCTCTGAGAGATCCCCCAGAGGCCGTGGAGGGCAACCGGCTACAGCTCATTAAGGTGTGCCACATACTGACCCTCACGTGGTTATCCAGGTCTGTCCATCTTGCCCCATCATTGAGGATATCAGGAATTCCAGGGAACATCTCAGTAGCAGCCAAGTGCTTCCCCCATCTGGCTTTTCTGAGGGCTAGGAAAGAGGGCTCCTTACTCCTTTCTCATCCCTTTCCCACCAGCAGACACACACATTTGATGTTATCTAGGGGCTGGACAGGATATAGTTCTAAATAACTTGGACTGGAGAATTGGTTTGTGAATGTGCTGGTGTAAAAAAGTCCCAGAGTACCAACAAAGGAATTTCTAACATTGAACAAGAGGAACAAATCTTTCCTGTTTCCCATTTCCCTCGCTGTCATACTATTAACACAGCGCACCATTCCACCTCAGCAATCTCTTTCCTTTGTGCTCAGGGTGCCCCGGCGGCAGGTTAGTAAATGGTACCGAGTGCTCAGGGAGAGTGGAGATCCGACATGGAGACACATGGGGAAGCCTCTGTGATTCCCACTGGGATTTGCAAGATGCCAATGTCATCTGCCATCAGCTGAACTGTGGCTATGCTGAGTCAATACGGAGAGGAGTCCAAGGGAGCGGAACTGTATGGAGTGATGCTTTTTATTGTGAAGGTATTGAATCCTGTCTGTGGGATTGTTCTCGCATGACACTGGGCAACCAAGCCTGCTCCCCCACAAACACAGCCAGTGTTATTTGTTCAGGTAAGTTTAATATATATGTGTATATGTTAGTTACAGTGCAGTTTATTGTCTGGGTTAGGATCTTCACAAGTATCCCAAGGACCACAGATCTCACGATAAGTAGGGTATCAAAATGTTACTCTTTTTTTTTTTAAGTTCCTCAGACATAGCCAGTGAGAGCAACTTGCAGTACAAGTGGGGTAGATCCTAGCACTATGATAGAGTGAATTGGGGAGAATGACTCTCTGCTGTAAGCCCAAGGTTTGCGATTAATAGATTCTCTCAAATTCCCAGTCCTTCGTTGGGTTGAGGTTGGAGTTCCAGAAGCAACGTATATGCAGAGACCTCATCCAGACTTTGTGGCCATTACAGTCGTATTTCACGCTCTGGAAAAGTAGGTCTTTGTTCTGGTGTTCCTAGCCAAAGTGCTACTCTCCTCTGCCCATACTGGTATGTGTGCTGGCTAGCTGCAGTCCTCAGCTGCATAACTCGCTCAGTGTGTTGTATGTTTATGGAAAATTAATACCCTACAACACTCCATATAAAGAGCCAAAGCTCCTGGTTGTCACAAAACTGTTCAGATAGCTCCAGAGCTCTGCACCTTGGCAACCTGGAACTTTCTCAAGCATTCTGCTCTCAGTGGCTATGTCTACACTTGCTAAAATTAGTTCGAATCAGTTAGCTCGAACTAACTAATTTGAACTAATTTTAGTTAGTTCGAATTAGCTTAATTTGAACTAGGAAAACTTAGTTCAAACTAAGCAAATGCCATTCATGGCACTTGCTTAGTTCGAATTAGTGATCCCCATTCATTTCAATGACCAGTTAGTTCAAACTAAGAAATTAGTTCGAATTAACATGGCCACATTGGTTAATTTGAACTAGTTAGTTCTAATGAACCCTTTAGTTCAAATACCCTATTCGAATGTATTAGTTCGAATTATGGAAGCCCTTAATTCGAACTAACTAAAGCCTAGTGTAGCTATGGCTTTAGTTAGTTCGAATTAAGCCTCCTTAATTCGAACTAACTTGCCAGTGTAGACATAGCCAGTGAGAGCAACTGGTGCTCTGCTGGAGATCCTTCTCTGCAGTGAAACAGAAATACTGCAGGGGTCCTTTTTCCCCAGGCTTCTCCAAAGATTTTCCCTCATCTAACCTCAAAGATCCTCATGGTGCACTGGAGAACAGCAGTAGCTGACATAGGACTTGTTATCTAATGGTTCAGACCCAGTAGTTCAGATCCATATTTTTAAAGGTATTTATGTGTAGCTGCACTCAGTGTTGCAATGCCAAACTGGCTTAGTTGTTGGTTAAAAAGAAATCTGTAGACTGTATTCAAATTGGTACCCGGGACAGAACCCAGCCCGCACAGCAATACATCTCTCACTGCACAGGGTGGCTGTGAACCTGATCTACAATAAAAAATTAGGTAGACCCAGCTACCCATACCCCAGAGTGATATAGTTAAGCTGACCAAACCCTCAGTCTAGACAGAAAAATTCTTCCATCAATCTAGCTTCTGCCTCTCTAGAAGGTGGCTTAACCACAGGCTGGGAGACGCCTTCTGTTGGTGTAGGTAATGTGGACAATGAAGCGCTACAGGGATGCAGCTTCAGTGCTGCAGTTACACCGCTGTAGCCTTTCAAGCGGGACAAGCCCTTTTCGCTCCTGTCTTAAACCTTCTCCCTTGCACTCTGATTGGCTCAGCCTACAAAGACTGACCAGGATGTGACCTGCCAGATGGATTGCTCACAGTGAAACAGAAGTCCAAAGTACCCAGCTAAAGTCCATATCTCCTCCCCACTGCATCTCTCCCTTCCTGTCCGAGAAACAAAGTCAAATGCTTCAATGCAGAGCATGCAGGTCACAATGACACCAAGTCCTGTCTACAATGATAGAGCAGGTCTATGTAATGTTGCTAACATCAGCCCTCTGCAGCCAGCATCTCCACTGGCAGAGCAAGAAATTCAAAGTAAATGGAACCAAAATTCGACCAGATAACACCACCCCCGCAACTGGTGTTAGGCTGAGGTTGATTCTATAAATCAAATTTAGGTCCATGTGGCCAGAGAGCAGAGAAAATTGATTTCATTGGCTTGTGCATATATCCCAGAACTCTCTGCTCTTTTCCTGCTGCTCTTGATTTTCCACTGTGTTGCACTGTGGCAGGTAAGCCGCATATAGCTCCTCCCTTGCTTGCAGCCCCTGGAAGTTTTTCATTCATCCCTCTCCCTGTGTGTGTGGCACAGTGTGCCTCTCTGTGCCTGCAGTAGGGAAAGACAGTGTTATGTATCAGGAATAAATAAATATTGATGGACATAGCAGGCTGGAAGTTCCCTTACTTGGCTTTATTCAGCATGTCTGAGGAGAACTACAAAAAGACAAACAGGGTTTTCCCAAGCACTAGCAAACCTCCCATTTATCACTATGGCAACTCCAATGGCCCCAGTAACCTGAGACATCACATATTCCTCCCCTGGCAAATGAACCCCTCCCCCCCCGAAAAATGCCCCTCCCCCTGAAAACGCCCTCCCCTCCTGCAGAAAGAACAAACACTTCAAAGCGTATGACAAAGTGGGATTTTCTCCCACGAAAGCTCATGCGATAAATAAATCTGTTAGTCTTTAAAAGTGCCACAGGACTCTGTTGTTTTTTCCCTTATGGAGGTGTGCCCACGCTGTCCCATATTATGCTTTCAGGAGAGGAAACGTTGATCGCTTTTGCTTTACGCACCTTGACCAAGATGGGAAACTTACAGAATGGGAGGAAATTAAAGACGGGTGTGTATGACATAGGATCAGGTCAGGCTGTAACAGAAAATCAAAATAGGTGTTAGGATTCAAACACTGGGGAACAGCACTTAGGCTATGTCTACACTTGTTAATTTAAGTTGACTTAGCATGTCCACACTCAAAAATTAAGTCGACTTAAAGGGGACCCTGCCAAATCGACCTAGAGCGTCCACACTGGATGCCTAGGTCGAGTTGTAGGAGCTAGGTGGACCTGGGACAGGTCCACAGTGGCAAGAGGGGCACCACGGTGGCAGGGAGGGCAGTGGGGAAGTCCTAAAGCCCCCTAAGTCAACTTAAAGTCGACTTAGGGCTACTCCACGTCCACACTGGACAGCAAAGTCGACTTAAAACGAGGTTTTATAAAGTCGACTTAAATTTTCCTTAAGTCGACTTAAGCAGTTGCTTAAGTCGATTTAAGGAAAATGTAGTGTGGACACAGATTAAATTAAGTCGATTTAAGCAAGCTTAAGTCGACTTAATTTCTAAGTGTAGACACACCCATAGAGGAAGGTGAGGTCAAATCACCTGTTGTAATGAGAGAAAAATCCATAGTCCCTGTTTAACCCCAAGACAACTGAGTCAAATTTGCATATATTCCTGGCTATGTTTGATTGTGGAGTGTAAATTGTTGAAATCTCCATTGATGACTTGCTAATAGCTGTGCTGAAACAGATGAATAACAAATCACAGCTTCAAAGAGACACTGCAGAACTCAACTTTATATGCAAATTTGGCTCAGTTGCCTTGGGGTCTAACAGGGACTATAGATTTTTTCATTTTCATGCTGCTTAGGTCCTCTCCGAAAACAGCAGCATGTTTCTCTAGTATCGTTGCCAGGTTTATTTCTTCTTCAGTCAATTGATGCACTTCTGCCCAATTGAGTTGGATCTTCGTAATCCAAGACCTTCCCATTAAGGTAATTGCCATTCACCACAAACAGTGGTAGCTTTGCTGTCTGTCCATTGAGCTCTACTTTCATATCGGCAGTATTCAACAGGGGTACAGCCTCTCCCAAGTACGTCTTCAAAGCAAATGTTGTTGGTTTAAGTGGCAGATGTCTAAAGTCCTTCTCATACACAATGTTGGAAACTAATGAAACAGCTGAACCAGCATTCAGTTCCTTGTGTACATGTTTGCCTCCAACACTAGTGTCGCCCAGAATTTGCATGGGCCAACTGTTATAGACAATATATGGAATGATTCTTCCTCTTCAGAATGGGTGGCGCTGTGATCACCGTCTACCACATCTAGAATTTCCCTCTTGTTCCATTGGACCGCCGGCTTATTGTTCTCTGATCTGCCTTTTTGCTTGGCTCATTCCTCTTTTGTTTTCAGGCATGTTCGATGTGTCCTTTCTTGCCACATCCTCAACACAGTAGTTCCTTACACCAGTACTCTGATGCATGATGACCCATTTTTCCACACCAGTGACATTCCCGCTTTCCCAGGGGCTGAGTAGTAGGTTCTTTGGATACCTTATACATCTAGTTAGCAGGCATTTTGATGTTGATTCACAGTGCAGGCCACACGCTAGCCTGTCATGTAGTGTTTCATCTAACATGTCCTTGAAATCACAATGTTCGGCCAGCTTCCTCAGAGCTGCTACGAATTGTGCAATGGATTCACCTTCACCTTGATTCCTGTGGTAGAACCGATATCTCTCTGCTATTACCAATGGTTTTGGGGAATAATGTGCTCCCAGAATATCCACAAGATTGCCATACGATTTTGCCTCAGGTTTCTCCAGATAAAGCAAATTGCATAGCAAATTATAGGTCTTAGGTTCTATAATGGTCAAGAAAACGAGTACCTTCTTTTCATCGTGTATATCATTCGCTACCACAAAGTTCTGAAAGTGTGCTATATACGTTCACCATGTTTCAGAGGCAGAGGCAAAATCAAATTCTCCAGGGTAACCAGTGAGTAAAGTCATGGTTGAACCAGTGAGTGGAGCTATGGTTCCCTTTTGTGGTTGTTTATCTCCCATCCGTTGGCTTCACCAAACAAATAGATCAGATTTCTGCTGCCACCCGATCCCCCAGCTGGTTCTGCTGTCAGCAGGAGCTGCGGTGCTTAAGCGCCGTGGCTCCTGCTGACAACCGAGCCCGGGAGCTGAGCTGAGGGGCTGGCTCGAATCGGAGCCGGCCCCCCAGCACAGTCCAGGGGTTCAGGTGGCTTTGCTGTCAGCGGGAGCTGCGGCGCTTAAGCGCCGCAGCTCCTGCTGACAACCGGAGCCCGGGAGCTGAGCTGGGGGGCTGGCTCAAACCAGCGTGGGCAGCCAGTTCGGCCCAGCCCCCTAGTTCAGTCCAGGGGAGCTGCCAAACCGGGCAGCTCCCCAAAATACTCAATTTCACTGTTCTGCTAGAGCAGTGAAATTGACATATTTGACAGCTCCAATGTCCCAGAGTGGCCTGGATTGGCACTCTGGGACATTTCCGGAGGCTGTCTATTGCGCAAAATGAGTACAGATGAGCATTACCGCAGAACAGCTGTTCCGCGATAATGCTACCACTCTCGTTTGGAGTGGTTTAACTGTTGCGCAGCAAGAGGGTGTTGCCGCGCAGCAGAGAAATTGCTCGTGTGTACTCAATTGGCTTTATTGCGTGTTAAGGAGCCTTACCACGCAATAAAGTGATCATGTGTACAAGGGCCTCTGAGACACCACAGGCGGTGCAGAAAGCTTTTTACATTTTTTTGAGAGAGAGTAAAGGAGGGAGAGTAAATAAATTGCATCATGGGAAAACAAATGCCTCCCCAAAAGCTCCTGCACCTAATTGCACTGTGGGATGGCTACCCAAACTGGAATGCATTTCCAGGGAGAAATAATGGCCAGTAGTGCAGATGGAAGAGCCTGGAGAAAAGAGTGTGGTGTGATCACATTCCTGCACCTTCTCTAATTTGTCAGCCTAGGATCGATTTACAATTCCGCGCTCGGTGTAGACAAGTCCTAGAGATTCTGTGCTGTAAATGAAGGGAAATTACATTGGGTCAACTCTGACTAACCTTAGGGCTCATTTACATCTAGTCAGCATGAAGAGCCTTATCATGAGAACCAGACCATATGTAATTTTCACACAAAACAGAGTAATTGACTCTGTCTTACATGCAACATTAACCCATCTTTAACAATAGAGTCACTGCAGTCCTCTTTATGTATATCCTTATAACCACTTTTCTATTTAGGAAGTTTAAGTGGCTTACAAACAATATTTAACTCCTATGGGAGGCAAGGTGCTATATACATGGTATAAATCTCTAGTGACAGTAATCACCTGAAAAACTCGTGGCTTCTCCCACCATGAACATCAACAACTTCATGCTTTTAGAAAAAAAAAAAATCAGAGTTTCTTCTCCTTTGCCCAGGGATCACTCACCCCTCCAAGCAACAGCTCCAGTCAATCTGATCACTATAGTTCATAGGAAAAGCAACTCAAGTGTCCAGAGTTGCAGAGCTGGCCTGCCCAAGCCTGTTGGGTGCAGAAAAGCCTTTAGTGTGTTGGCTCCTTATGAGTTTGGAGCTGAAGCGGTGACCTCAGATCACTCTGTACTTTGAAGAGGGACAAACAGAGCAGGGTTTTTTTGACAGTGCTGGATCTGGGAATTGTAGCAAGGAAGTGGGGAGCTTGGTGTGTTTATTACAGGGCAACACCCAGGTTCTGGTTTTAAGTCACGCTATCTCCTAGCGCTGCCACTCTCTGTGTTGTGTGAGCACTGAGGCCCTTTGCACATGGCACTTTCGTAATCAAGAACCTGATCTGCCAGGTGCTCCTGAGCGCCCTCCACCCCCACGGTCTCCACAGGGAAGTGAGAACACTCCACATTGCACAGGAGGGGCCCAACTCCTGCCAGGACCTGGCCTCTGAGCTGGGGAATCCTTTCCCACTATCACCCCCTGCATTAGCACAGCTGTCTGAGTAGAGAGAGAAATGAAGCAATTAGTGGAGACTGTTCCCTGTATCACTGCACAGCGATGAGGATTTCTTTATAACTGGTACAGAATCCTGTGTTTCACTTCAAACCTGTGGATTATTAATACACTAGCATCAGGGAATGTTACTCATTGTGTTTCCTTTTTCTGTGACCCAGGTCGTTCAGAGTCGCTCAGATTGTTGAATAAAAAGAGCCGGTGCAATGGGATAGTCGAGATTTCAAGCCATGGTGTGTGGAGCAGAGTCCTTGATGATCAGTGGAACATGAATGATGCCAGTGTGGTGTGCAGGGAGCTCCAGTGTGGAGTTGCTGAGAAAGCTTATAACCCCGCTAAGTATGAGCAAGGAACAGGCCCTGTGGGGCTGAGAAGGGTCCAATGCACAGGAAATGAGGCTCGTCTGACTCTCTGCAATATCTCTGCATCTGACACAGCCCAGGCAGGAAATGCTGAGGACGTTGGCGTTGTTTGCTCAGGTGACTTAGTGCAAAAATCTTACAAACATCCTGTCCTTGCTCAATAGGAACATGACCCAGCCCAGGGCCTACATCCATCCCAACTTGCGCTGAGAGCTCCTCAGTCCATGAACCAGATTTGTACTTTCAAAAATTGATTGTAAAAATATTATATTACCTGCAAAAAGCCATAGCCACATTATGGGGATAATGCACAGCAGCAATCACTCCCTCTTTTTATATTTTAACATATTCTTGTTAAGGTCAGATATTTAAAAGCATTTCAGTATCTCAGACACTGTAGCATCATCACCGTGTGGCATGGACGCTGTTCAGTTATCATTATATTCCACATTAACAGCTGGGCTCTACCCCTACAGGAAACAGGCAGATCAGACTGGTGAATGGTGGAGGTCGCTGCGCTGGGAGAGTGGAGATTTACTACCATGGCACCTGGGGGACAGTCTGTGATGACTCCTGGGATCTAGCAGACTCCAACGTTGTTTGCAAACAACTGGGATGTGGACACGCCATCAATGCAACTGTCTCTGCTCATTATGGGGAAGGATCTGGGCAGATCTGGCTGGATGATGTGAACTGCTCTGGGAATGAATCTAATCTCTGGGCCTGTCCTTCCAGGGGCTGGGGCCAGCACAACTGCAGACACAAAGAGGATGCAGGAGTTCTCTGCTCAGGTCTGTTCTGGAAATCCTCCTGTAGCCTGATTACCAGGGAATATAATGGAGGGTGCAGACATTTGAGGAAAGAGAGGAGAATGATAGGGTATGTCAACACTAGAAATGCTAAGTCGACCTGGTTAAGTTGACTTAGAGAGTCTACACTAGAAACTTAAGTCAACTGCCTGCGTCCACAGTGGCAGGTGCCAGGTGGACAGAGAGCCGGGACTCAGGAGAACGGCAGATGGGGAAAAGGGACCCTGGCTCCCTGGCAGAAGGGAGCTCCACTTTCCCCCAAGCCGCAGCTCCCTTCTCCTGGGGAGCCCCACTCCCTTGTCCCTAGCCCTAGGTCGACTTAGGGAATTAAGTCAACCTAGGCACCCACACTGGTTTTAGGTTGACTTAACAAATTGACTTAGCTGTTAAGTCGACCTATAGAGCGGTAGTTATTAAGTCAACTTAATGAAAGACAGGTGTAGACATGGCGTTTGTAGCAGTTCGTCAGCATGGGACTCACCAGCAGGTCGCCTCCTGTGATGTTACGGGGAATTAGACTCAAGTGGACCCCCTGTTGGTAGTCCGTGCTCTGCTCTCCACACTGGACTTAGTCCTCGAGTCCTCTTCTGGCCCTCAGCCCTCCGGCCAAGCCCGAGTCCACCCCTTCCAGGGTATCTAGGTCCCCTGGCCCACTTTGTGGCAGTGGGCCAGGCCTAGTCCACAGACCACTTCCAGTGGTCTAGTCCAGCTCGCTATAATCCAGCCACAAGTTAATACAGCCTAGGACCAGCAAGCTTGTATCCCCACCTGCTACCCACGCCACTCCTGGCATGCTGGGCGGGGGGGGGGGGGCGGGGAGGGACCTGGGCCCATCCTCTACACCAGGCCGCGTCTCAGGGACCCTATGTGCCTCCTGAGAGGCCTTCCGCCTACCACCAGTCTCTTCATTATACAGGCGTCAATTCCCTGGGCCGCTTCCCCGCTGCCCCAGTCACGCTCCTTTCACCGGCTCAGATCTAGCCACTGCCCACTCCTGGCTTCTTGCTCTCAGGCCGCTGCTCCAGCTGTTCGCCACTGCCCACTCCCTCCAAGAGGTTCGGCTTCTCCGGGCTCCTGCTGCTGCTCCACTACACATTCTTTAGGTCAACTTAAGCATCCTTAAGTGGACCTAACTTACAAGTGTAGACATACCCTTAGAGACTCTCCCTCTCCATCTCTTTTTCTCCCCTACTGCCTTACTGGGGCTCTAATTAGAAAGGCTCCATTTCCCATCATATCCCTCCCAGTGGTGCTCCTAGTGTGGGGAGGGGCTATCACTTCTTTATCGCACCTATGACTGTGTGTAACTATTGGGAAACAAAGACTTTCCAGAGGTGAAATTGTATTTCTAATGGGCCTGTGGTTTCCAAGAAAGTCTCGGATTCCTGGAGTGAGACCATCTAGCACTGGTTTGTGCAGAATAATGCACAGGGGTGTTAGTGATTGCCAGGATATCACTTGTGTCACGCAGTTTCTTTCAGGATCAGACAATTTAAATTGCATTTTTGTTCATTTCCTTGTAGAGCTGACAGATCTGAGGCTGGTGAGCGATAATGACTGTGCTGGGCGACTGGAGGTTTTCTACAATGGGACATGGGGTAGCATTTGCTCCAATCAGATGTCTAGTGTTACGCCAACAGTTGTATGCAAACAGCTGAACTGTGGGGATAGCGGACAGATTGAAGGATCCTCTGCCTATGGACGAGGTTCTGGTCCCACATGGCTGGACCATGTTGCATGCCAAGAGCAGCACAGCTCCCTTTGGCAGTGCCCATCTGACCCGTGGAGACCACAGTCCTGTGATGACCGTGTCGAAGAGACCCACATTTCTTGCAGTGGTAATTCTGAAATTGTCCATTCGCACACGCGCACCATCAACATTTCTAATTCATTGAAAGGTTCTAATAGAAATTTTGCACGTATTTGCTTTTCAGTACAGACAGTTTTTCATATGCAACAGTGACACAGACATATTTTCACTGTCCATTGTAGGAATGTGAGTATGGCCATGGAAAACAAACATGGGAGCTAATTATTGGTACACAGTGCAATCACCCAGGGAGAGCCCACAAATTCCTTCCATTAGCAAACATCATGTGGGAATCCTGTGGGTCTCCTCTTGGACTGAACAAGCAGAGATGTGTCCAGTGTCAGTGACAAGGACTTGGGTGATTGTGGTGAGTGGTTGGAGCAGGAGCTTGTAGCCTGAAAGTGGAGCCAAGCGTCAGAGCTGGAATCAGATGTCATGAATGGGAGCCAAGGGTTAGGAGCAGGTTACCAGGAGCAAGACAAAACGGGGTAAGGCCGGAACCAAGGCAGGAGCACAAGGTATAACACCTATAGGCAAAAGTTTTAAGCAGTATCTGAATGACTGTTACAGCCATTGGGTTTAAGAGCCAGACTGTTCACCCTTCCCACCACTCAGGTGGGGGGACCCTAGTACAGGCCAGCTCTGCTTGTTAGGTTACCTGGAGACTGGCTCTTCTGTAAACTGTGAAGTCTGACACACAGGCTGTGAAATGTGGGTTAGGATCAGGATTCCCAAAAATGCGGCTGTTTCTCTGTGTGTAGGTGTGATGGGGATGCACTATTCACCACAGGTATGATGCCTCCTCCTCGCTAACCCAAGGAATAGCTCACAAAGTCCCTCTCCCCGTAGTTACAAGCCATCCTTCCACCTCTGTCTCTCTGGCTATGTCTACGCTTACTAAAGTTAGTTTGAATTAGTTAGTTCAAACTAACTAATTTGAACTAATTTTAGTTAGTTCGAATTAACTTAATTCAAACTATCAAAATTTAGTTCGAACTATGCAAGTGCCATTCATGGCACTTGCTTAGTTCGAATTAGCTATCTCCATTGATTTCAATGTGCCAGTTAGTTTGAACTAAGAAATTAGTTCGAACTAACATGGCCACATTGGTTAATTCAAACTAACTAGTTCAAATTAACCCTTACTTTGAATAGCCTATTCTAATTTATTAGTTCGTATTAAGGAAGCCCTTAATTCGAACTAATTAAAGCCTAGTGTAGCCATGTTTTAAATTAGTTCGAATTAAGCTTCCTTAATTCGAACTAAATTGCCAGTGTAGACATAGCCTCTGTGACTCAGTGCTCTGGCTGAGCAAGGCAGGAGCACAAGCTATTGCATGGTGGGCAAGTGCTTTGAGCAATCGCTCAACAGCTGCTGCAGTTGCTGGACTTCAAAGCTAGATCCTTCCTCTTCTGTGTCTGCAGCCCCTCTCTCACACACCATCAGAAAGCTGCATAGAGATTTCAACATCTGGAATAACAGCTGAGTAATAAATAAATATAAATAATAATAATGAACCAACTGTTTAATATAAACAAGGTGTATAAAATGCTGATATTTGGAGGTTCGCCACACAGATTACCCCACTCTCTCCTATATCACTGATGTTGCTCAGTCTATTCACACAGAACATTTTGTCTTCTCAGGAAAACAAACAAAACTAAAACCATCTGAGATTTCATTTGTTGAATGCCCAAGTTCTGGAAGCTGCACAGGTATCTCTGCTTCTCTGTGTTTCCTTAATGGTCCGTAAGGACTTCCCAGTTGTCCCAGTAACACATGAGGTTTCTGCATTTCCAGACCAGGACAAGTTACGTGTGGTGGGCAGAGAGGACAGATGCTCGGGGAGAGTGGAGGTTTGGCACAATGGCTCCTGGGGAACAGTTTGTGATGACTCCTGGGACCTTGCAGACGCTAACGTTGTGTGTAAACAGCTGGGCTGTGGATCTGCCATATCTGCTCCGATTGAGGCTGCATTCGGCGAGGGGACTGGTCCCATCTGGGTGGGGAAGGTGAACTGCAGAGGGACAGAGTCATCTCTCTGGGACTGTCCTGCCACTCCCTGGGGTGAGAGCAACTGTGATCATAAGGAAGATGCTGCTGTGAACTGCTCAGGTGAGTGAGGAGGAAATGTTTCTCCTACATGCTGCAATTATCTGGGAGGAGGATGGATCCTCCTGCCCCCATGCCTTGTTCTCAGATCAGGCCCTCCATCCCCTCTGTACTGGAGCACCATAGATGCTGTGGAGTGAAACCTTTCTCAGGACAGATTGGCTAAGGCATCATCCTACATAGTCCCTGTGTCCAACCCAGGCTCCAGCGCTGGTTTGTTATGAGAGTCTTCAGCATGGGGGACTTGGGCTGTAAATAACTAACATAAAGACCCTGTGCTACTGGGAAGGAGTTCGTGGAAATCAGAGCACATAATGTATGGAGCCCCCAGGGAGTCAGAGGGGACAAGCTCCCTGCTAACAAACATGTTACTTTCCCCTTGCTCCAGTTGCCAACTCTCCTCCCTTCCCTTTGCAGGTGTGACAGAATAGTGAGGTCTCTCACAGAATAATGTTCCTCTTGTTGCGTGTTCATTTCCATCCAGGTCCTCCACGCCGCTCTACGACTGCCAGTGGGAGACTCACAGTGCCCGTGGTCATCTGCATTATCCTGGGGGCCCTGCTCTGCCTGGTCTTAATCATTCTAGGTGCACAGGTGCGAAGTGCCAGGGCTCAGCATAGAGGTGGGTCCTTGTTGGTTTTTCTGTGTGAAATGTCTGTACTGTACCCCAGGGAACTGTGCTGAGGGGGCTGGGGCACCGGCAGTGTAATGGAAAGCTAAGCTCTCTTATCTTGGACAGCAACGAGTGGCACTGTGAGTAACAATATCTGTTAGCTAACCTGAGTCAGGCCTGGCAGAGCATTAGGGGCTCTGATAATGAACACACCTGGAGAGTATCTCTGGGAAGGAAGCTGTGTATCCAGTCCAGACCTAGTACAGAAGCCTGACCTGCTGGTAGCAGTCTTGCAATTTACCATTTACAAGAGACAGGGATTTCCTAACACCGCCCACCTCCTCTGAATTACCCCCAAACCGTCCTCCCAGTGGTTAACTAGTTACATCATCAGTGTTGCCAGTGTAGTCATTGGCTGGATATTTGAACTGAAACTCAAACATTAACAACACATTAAAAGCATGATAAAGTGATGATAAAACACTTGTACCTGAGAAAGCATAATCGGGTTGAAAACTATTGCTACACACTATCTCCCTTACACCACTGTTTTGTTATGACAGTAACAGCCCATTCATTTTGGTGATGTTAGCCAAACTAATAATTTCAAATTATGATTTGTAAGTGAGGTCTGAATGAGCTTTCCCCTGACATCTAATGATGAGGTGTTGAGGGGAAGGGAGGGCTTCAGGACCAAACTGAGATGGGGTAATCAAAACTACATACATTATTCAAGATGCGGCTGTACCATGGATTTATACAGTAAAAGTGGAGGAGCTTGGTTTTCCAGAGTGATCAGCAAAACGAATGCTGGCAACCTACATGAAAGGGAAGTAAAATAGAAACTCTTTACAAGCAGAAAGCTATATAAACCAGTCACTGTATGTGATGAAGTGAGGAGACTCTTAAGGGTATGTCCACACTGGCAAGTTAGTTTGAATTAAGAAGGCTTAATTTGAACTAACTAAAACCATGGCTACATTAGGCTTTAGTTAGTTCAAATTAAGGGCTTCCTTAATTCAAACTAATAAGTTCGAATAGGGTATTCAAACTAAAGGGTTAATTCGAACTAACTAGTTTGAATTAGCCAATGTGGCCATGTTAATTCTAACTAATTTCTTAATTCGAACTAACCGGTCATTGAAATGAATGGAGATCGCTAATTCGAACTAAGCAAGTGCCTCATGGCACTTGCTTAGTTCGAACTAACTTTTTCTAGTTCGAATTAAGCTAATTTGAACTAACTAAAATTAGTTCGAATTAGTTGGTTCGAACTAACTAATTCGAACTAATTTTAGCAAGTGTAGACATAGCCTAGGTTTTAAAATAGGTGCTGTGTCCCACAATTTCCTTTGGTTTTGCACATACGTGTAAGTACCAGGATGGGAGAGGAATGATTTTGGGTGATGCTAGGAGTAATAGAATAAATATATTAAGAGAGTATAAAGACTTATTATCAAGAGAAATGTAATGCTAGAGAAATAGCCAGTGGAACAAACATCAAACATCAAAGGGATGTTGTCCTCGACATCTGGGATGTTCAAATCTAGACTGGACAGAACAGTAAGAATGTGCTATAGGGACCATTCCAGCACTGACCCATGAGTAAGTGCTGGATGATCTAACAGGATCTACCATCTCTAGTTTCTCTGCCCCATCCTAACCCTGCCTTTTGTTTTCAGGCTCCAGAGGATACTTGGATCCCTTCTCAGATGCTGTGTATGAGGAGATTGATTATAACCTGATGAGAAAGAAGCAGGAGATGTTCGGGCGTTCAGGTCTGTGTGTGTCATTCCTAACAGGGAATAAATCTTTAATGCATTTTCCTTCCTAGAGTCCTGACCCAGAGCTAAATCTCCACAGTCCTCAACCCTGTGAGTCCTGGAAGGCTCAAATGAATGAGTTTCCTCTTTAGCTGACTCTGCTAACCCCATTCGCAGGACACTCACTCCGATCCGCCCATCCTGCATCCTTGGTGTTTCATGTGTTATGAGTCAGGAAAATGACCATCTGTTAACTCCACTTTAACTCAATGTCAGTCATCTGGGAAATTGCCGCTTTCAGTTCAGTCCTGCTCCAGGACCTGGAAGCGTCAGCCATCAGCCAGTTTCTCTGCTCTCAGTGTGATAACATCCTTTTTCTCTTCTCTCCAGGTTCCTATTCAGTTCATTCCATGGTGAATATGCAGTATTACACCGGGGACAGTGAGGGGGAAAACAATCCAGGATCAGAACAAGGTAACAGTGGAGGGAGGGGGAGTGGATACAGAGACAGCCAGCCAGATCTGAGTGTAGAATTTATTTGCCACATCTAAAATTTCTGTCCAATTTTTGATGCAAATATCAAATCCTGACCCTTTCTGTGTATGGTTGATGGTGTCCTTCCCCAGTAAGGAGCTTCAGGGAAATACTCACTTGGTATGAAAGAATCTGATTTTCCCAGCTGGCACATATCACTAAACAACCCCTGATCTGTTCCCCATGATTTTAGCCCCCTACATCCCCAGCATGAGCATCTAGGCCAAGTCACAATATAGCCCGTATTAAGTCAGAGACATTAAGTCATGTCTGCACAGAATTCAGTTGGTTTCACAGTTGTCAACCCTGATGTGGCAGCTGTTATCTTCCAATGTTTCCAGGGTTAGTTCAACACCAGTACGGCTCCTAATCTCATTGAAGGGCATGACAAATTTGCTACTGGATGCAGGGGGGCTGGGCTGGGCTGGGCCCCAGTTATTTATGAGGAACTAACAGTGGCAGAATTCCCATTTCTCAGAATGTCCATCACTGTCCCCTTTCCCCTGGGCCTTGCTGTGACTTCTCTACAAACTCTGTGACAAAAAGCCCAAACTCCAAGGCAACAGGAACTAGAAACTGCTGGGGAAATGAGCATGTGCAGGGGAAGCTGAATGTGGAGTTTGCTATTCCAGATAGAGCTCCCCCTCCAGGGTCTCAGTGGGATTACGATAACATGGAGGATCCTGCCTTGGACGACGTCCCCCATACTCCAGACGCCCGAGGTGAGCAGTGGAACCACCTCCTGAAACCAACATCACCCCTTAGCTCCTGCTAATCCATTCTGTTCATTTTCTACTCTGCCTTTTGGTTTTGAGCTTAGAGAGCTGGGGAGAATTAACCAGACTAGCATGGAGGTAGGCAGGGAAGGGCATTTAGCAAATAATGGCTCCCCCCATTATTCCATTGAAGACCCATATCTTTGATTTTTCCTCTTTGCATCCCGCCTAACAGCCTCCTTGATTTAATGCTATACAATCTGTCAAGACAATAGCAAACAGATAAAGTGAGGGGTATGTGGTATTCATCAGAAATATAATGCACAGAACTCTCTCGTTCACACACCTGGCATGTAATTTATTTCTCTGGTATGTGAAAAGCCTCATCTTATTACCATTATTTCCCATTTTTATTTCAGGGGCCTCTGCCCTGCCAGTAGATACTCCAGGTGATGGATATGATGATGCTGGGGAAGCTTCTGACCATGAAGAAGAACTGGGATCTGGGCAGAATGCCCAAGGAGTCTTTAGGGTCGATAGAGAAAGTGACAGGACCAGGGATTCACAGACAGGTGAGTGAGGAAATACAATGTCTGATGCGCACAATTTTTCACTCGTCTCATATTTGTTTTTTCCCCAAAAAAAGTCTCAGTTCCTGGAGTTTAACCTAAAGCTTCATAAACGCAAAGAAAAAAATGGAATAAAGAACCATTTTAAAAAATATATATATTATTTTTAAGTCAAACTCAGTATATTGAGGCCTCATTCCTGATTACTGAACAGTTATGGTTGGCAGCGCTGGAAATGTTCATACATCCCAGTGGTTTTTCTTGGGGAACTATATCCAGTTGGGAACATGGGTGACAAGAAAGCAGCCCTGGCCAAAGCGATGGTTGACGAATCTCCTCTCCCTGTCTCTGTGGGGACATCTTTGAAAGAAATTGCAGAAGGGGTTGTTGCTGTGGCAACTCACCTGGCTGAGCCTGTACTAGCCACCAAAGGACACTGTCACTGCACTGAAATACAATTATTGCTATGCACTGAAATACAATTATTGCTAAGCCCCCCCGCCCAGCTATATCATCATCCTGACCATGACTAAATAAAGATAAATGGACTTAAAAGAAGACAGAGAGAGGTTCTTAGATAAGGCTGTGATCCAGCAAACACTAAAGCAGTCTGTCACTCTGCACATAGGAGTCATCGCAATGAGTACAGTGGGACTGTCCAAATCTGCTGAGTTACATGGGTTCATTGGCAGGATCAGGGCCAGTGTGCCTTTCCCCTAACAGTAGTCAGTACCCTGGATGGTAATGGGAAGAGCAGGGCTTTGCTGTGCCATTAGTCAGTGGCCCAACATCAGGTTTGACATCAGTCCCTTCAGTATATAAATGTCCCAGTTAGCATAGGATCAGCGCTGGGGCCAAGGGCCGAGCTGCCTCTCTGCATCTCAGGAGAAATTGAGCTGGGTTGAAATATGCGTTTCTTTGGTTGTGGTGGAAATAACGTAGGAACATGCATTGTGTGGGCATCTGAGAACTATGACATCCAGGCATGTTTGTTGGGATCCTGCACCAGGTTTCTGGTACCATATGTTCCCTTAGGTATTATATCAGCCATCAGGAGTTACAGCAGCCCCTGCTGGCCCTTTAGGGAGTTGCCACCAGCTCACTGCCATCCCCACACTTCTGCTACACCAGGCAGGCCTCAGCACAGAGGCTATGTCTACACTTGTTAATTTAAGTCGACTTAGTGTGTCTACACTTAAAATTAAAGTTGACTTAAAGAGGAACTTAAAAAGTCGACCTAGAGCGTCCACACTGGACAGCTAGGTCGACTTCTAGGGGCTTAGGGGGCCTAGGGAAGGTCCACGGGGGTAGGGGGGACCCCTTGCCCAATGCCAGGGAGCTCAGCCTTTGCCCCATTGTACCTAGGTACAATGGGGCAAAGGGGGACAGGGACCCTGGCAGGGCATAGGGGCAGGGTGGGCAGGGCTCTGCCCTGCCCTGTGGGGGGGCATGCCAGGATCCCCCTGTGCCCACCCCGGCAGGGAGGGTAGTGGTGTAGCCCTGGGGTAGCCCTAAGTCGACTTAGGGCTGCCCCACGTCTACACTGGCTTAAGTCGACTCTAGGGAGTCGACTTACACCTTAGGTCTACTAGAAAGGTGGTGTTATAAAGTCGACTTAATTTTAATTAAGTCGACTTTATTTTCCTTAAGTCGACTTAAGCAAGCTGCTTAAGTCGACTTAAGAAAACTGTAGTGTAGACGCAGGGTAAATTAAGTCGACTTAAGCAAGCTTAAGTCGACTTAATTTACCAGTGTAGACTCAGCCAGAGAGACTGTGTTCCCACCTGTTTTCTTAGGGAACTGAGCAAGGTGATAGATTCAATCTGTCAGGGGTTCACTCGAAAGAACTGGGGCCTGGTGGTAATTTACAGCCCATGCTGTAGGTTGCCCATCCATGTTATGAGTGCACAGGGGTGGAACATTGATGCAGTGATTGTAATGTTTCCTCTTTGCTATTTTTAGGCTGCAGTCTGCATCCAGTCAGAAGTGAAGGGGCCTCTGGGGCTCACCAGAACACCCTGTCTTCACCTTCTGAAGACACAGATTATGATGATGTCAAAGATGGAATCTCTGGTGATGTCAGTTTAAGAAGGGCTGTTTTCAGATCAAATGTCCTGTGAGGATGTAAATGTTGTATGATTAGAATCTTCCTCTCCCAAATGCTCATTGGGCCTTGGAGGAATCAGAGAAAGTCACTGTTGGGGAGCTCTTCAATTAGCTTTTTTATTGCAATTTCATTTATGTGTAAGAAATATAAGCATGAGACAGATTTGTGATTTCCCCTGTAATTTCCCATTGATCAGATTGTCTGTAACGTCCCTGCTTTTTTGTTCCCAATATTTCTTCATAATAATGTTTTGCTTTTTCTTATTAAACCCTTTTTGAAGGTTTGTTCCAGGGCTGATGCATCTTTCATGAACTGTGTTGGGCAGCTTCCTGGGATAGAGCCCTGCAGATCTGTGGGTATCCTCTTCAGATTTGCGGATATCACGGATGTAGATAGCCGTAGATCCATTGTTGTGGATTGCAGCTTGGATGCGGTTTCTATTTTGATCTGCCCAGGGTGCATTAGCTGTTGCTGCTGCCTCTACCACAAATATTAAACAGCACAGCAGAGGCTCTGAACAGCAACAGGAGCTCAGCTTACCAGATAGTCCTGCCTCAGACTCTAGAAAACCCAGCAGCCAGTCCCCACACTCCACCATTGAGGTGGTGATGAGCAGCTACCCCCCCATCCCTTCCCCGAATACTGGCCCCCCAATCAGATGAATGGCAACTGTCATTGAACAGCTGAGTGATCTCAGCAGCTCTGGCTTCCCTACCCAGCCCAGGCAGAATAAAAGCTGTTGAGATTGGGTCCATGGGATGCTCTGAACGGTGTCTTGAGCTGTCAGCAAGACCCCGCCTTCTCCCCCTCCCTAGCCTTAGCTCAGCAAAGCTATGGCAGCCAGACAGATTCTCTGATCCAATACTCAAAGCAGGAGCTGTTGCAAGGCAGGGGTGGGGCGAATGAGGATAGACATAAAACCAGGCATACGGATCCTGGATTGGCTACAGGCTGACACTGATTGGATGCGGATCCACATTTCTGTATTCATACAAGACTCTGTCCTGGCGACCACAAGGGAGATAGATTGAGACTGAATCATGAACAAGTAGTAATGATAGTGTCACCTCTCAGGTATCACTGGCTCTGGGTTGAGGCACTGCACTGAGGCTATGTACACACGATCAGATTAAAGCGCAACATGGCAATCGCGCTATAAAAAACACATGACCTTTATTGCGGGAGAGCGTGTACACACATCTCCTTGCAACGTAACAGAATTCTTTGCAATATCGCGATGTAGCGCAATGAATTCTGGGCACCTATCCCATAGTTCAATTTTCCCTGAATTGGCGCTTGGAATCTTGGGGTGAAGGAAAGGAATGCAAAGCACCATGGGTAAACTCTCAGTTTCCCGTGGTGCACTGTGTTCCCCTTGCATCTTCCTCATTGCCAATAGCAACTCGCGCCTATTTTCAACAGTGCAGTGCCGCACTACTTGCGAGCAATCACAACTGCGACAGCATGGATCCTGCTCTAATCTCCACTGTCGCCTTCAGCATTCTAAATACATCTCGGCTGGTTGCTCAGTATGCAATGAGCTCCAAATCAGACGAGGACGCTGAGGAGCAGGGGCTGATCGATGCCCTGCAGAGCAACAGCACCGCATTGATCAGCTCCTTCACTGATCATCTGCACACGGTGCAATGCCGTTTCTGGTCTCGAGAGACGAGCACAGAGTGGTGGGATCGCATTGTTATGCAGCTGTGGGATAACGAGCAGTGGGTACAGAACTTTCGACTGCGGAAAGCAACCTTTTTGGAACTGTGTTCAGAGTTGGCCCCTGCCCTGCGACGTAAAGACACCAACATGAGGTCCGCCCTAACCGTGGAGAAGCGTGTTGCGATAGCTGTCTGGAAGATGGCGACTCCTAACTGCTACCAGTCGGTTGTAAACCAGTTTGGAGTCAGGAGGTCCACCGTCGGATTAGCCCTCTCACAAGTGTGCCGAGCCATCAATCGCGTTCTGCTACGGAGGACAGTGACATTGGGCAATGTTCGTGAGATTGTGGACGGCTTTGCTGCCATGGGATTCCCTAACTGCGGGGGAGCCATAGATGGCACACATATCCCTATTTTGGCTCCAGACCATCTCACGACCGAGTACATCAACAGGAAGGGCTACTTCTCCATGGTGCTGCAAGTATTCGTGGATCAGAAAGGGCGTTTTACGGACATCAATGCTGGGTGGTCGGGAAAGGTGCATGATGCCCGCATTTTCAGGAACACTGGTCTGTACCGAAAGCTGCAAGGGGGTACCTTCTTCCTAGATCAAAAAATTACTGTGGGGGATGGGGAGATGCCCATAGTCATCCTCGGAGACCCAGCATACCCACTGATGCCATGGCTCATGAAGCTGTACACCGGGAACCTAGATCGCAGCAAGGAGCGGTTCAATTACAGATTGAGCCGCTGCAGAATGACTGTAGAGTGTGCTTTCGGCTGTTTAAAAGGGCACTGGCGCTGTTTGTATGGGAGGCTGGACTTGGACGAGGACAACATCCCTACTGTAATTGCGGCGTGCTGTGTCCTTCATAACATTTGTGAAAATAGGGGAGAAAAGTTTTCCCCGGGGTGGACTATGGAGGCACAGCGCCTCGAGGCAGCATACGAACAGCCAGCCACTAGGAGTATTAGGGGGGCCCAACGAGGAGCTGCTCGCATAACGGAGGCACTCAGGGAGCATTTCAATGATGCCCTCCCATAGTTCACTTCAGCGACACATCAAGTGCACCTTATGAGATTTTCACTGTGTAGAAATGAAACCACTCTTCAAATTTTTTGTTACTGTTTTTATTAAAAGATGAAAGGGGGGGTGGGAGGTGTTACAGGTGGGTGTAGCTGCGGGTCTCTAAAAAGTAGCTCTGTGAGGGACTGGATGTTGAAGTATACCAGGGGGACGGGTGTCCTTCAAAGAAATGCTTTGAAGGACTACGGGGTGTGGGAGGCAGACACGGCGGAATTGTCTGGAGTGGAGCCCATACATTAATCGCCTGGGTCTGCAAAGCAATCATGCTCTTGAGCAGTTCTGTTTGCTCCTTCATGACGCTTATCAGTTCGTCCCTGTGTTTCTGCCTCCTCTGTTGGGATTCCTCTCTCCAGGCTCGATTCTCCCTCACGGATGCCTCTGTTGTTTTCATCAGCTCCTGAAACATATCCTCCCTGTTTCTTCGAGCACACCGCCGAACGTTTCTCATACGGTCAGCTTGGGTAGACACCAGCCTTGTGAAGGTCGAATCTCATAAAAAAAAATAATAAAGCTATTGTTAACACATAGCATAGATAACCAATGTAACCTTCCAGTAGCACATTCCACTGGAAGGTACAGGGCAGTCAACATCCTATGCTTCGATGAAGTGGACAAGGTACGTCCTAATAGAAACCTTACTGGGGGCTAACATTCTGCACAGGGCACACAGATGGAACCCGATATCTCTCTCCTCAGAGTGCCCCTGCCAGCTAGAATACATATCCTACATGCCACTGGATGCAAGCCAGGACCATATGCTGCTGCATTGTGTGCTGCCATGGTTCCCAGTGCTGTGCTTTGCAGCTGGCGAGGCCGAGCATCCTTATATGGGAGCATAGACACATACGCTCTCCCATCTAACCTGAGTAGGAGGCTCTGGAGGTACATCGAGGAAACCTTTAGTGACCTAAATACAGATGATTTTTTGACAATCACTGCTTGTGTTGATGCACTTCTAATGAATGCAGAGTAAAGAGCGTGCACAGCGGGGACCGAGACAGCAAGCACCCCCACCCCGGACAATGATATTTTAGCAGGCAGGAGCCATAGCTGCACGAAAGAGAAACTTACCGGAACCCCCCCCTGCCACCTCAGAGGACATGCTGCAATTCATGTCTTGGGTGGACGTCTCAGGGGGGGTGCAGAAGAGCTCCTGGCTACACTCTGTTGCGCTCTCCTCCAGATCATCCTCCATCTCCTCCTCCTCATCGATCACGTCCTAATCGTGCTCGGCTCTGGCATTCAGTGGATGAGGGGGGGCCGATGTGTCCACAGGACTTTTTGCAGTGGTTGTGGGGTCCCCATTGAGGATGGCTTCAATCTCCTTATAGTACCTGCATGTAGCAGGCGCTGATCCCGAACGGCGGTTTGCCTCCTTCGCTCGGTGATAGGTTATTCTTAGCTCCTTCACCTTCAATCTGCACTGCACAGTGTCTCTATCATAACCTCTCTCTGACATGGCCCGAGAAATTATGCCAAATGTATCGTAATTTTGCCTGCTGCCATATAGCTGCGCCTGCACAGCAGACTCTCCCCAGATGCTGATCAGGTCCAGCACCTCTGCCGTGCTCCAAATGGGTGCGCGTCTTCCACGATGGGCCGCCATTGCTAGTGAAGCTTGGAGCTGCACTCCACTCCACGATGAAGAAAACAGGAAGTGAAACAGAGGAAAAATTCGAAAATCCCGGGAATCGAAACAGGGTGGGGACTGTTTCGTCACAGCCACAGAGTGGGTGGGGGGAAGACCAGAGAGGACAACTTTGGAATGCTGGGACATTTCTGGAGGCCAATCATTGGGCGGTAAGCATACACATGAGTAGAAAGGCACAACAGCTGTTCCGCATTAACTGCTACCACCCTCGTCGAGGTGGTTTTTCTGTTGTGCTCTAATAGGGCTGTTGACGCGCAACAGCCCTATTGAACGTGTGTACGCTGTTGTTGTTATCGCGCAGTAATGACTGTTAATGTGCAATAAAGTGATTGTGTGTACATGGCCTCAGAGTGAATTGTTCTCTCCAGGTGTGGTAATGATGAGAAACCAAGTAACTGATTACTCCTATCTCCAGAGAGGGCCCTAACCCCCAATCTAGGTGCCAGAGTCTCTTGTGAAATCCAGGGTGATAAATGAGAGGTTATTTACAGGAACCTTAATGCTCTCCCAAGTTTGGAGACCACTGAAAAGAGGCCTGTAATCTCTTCATTGCCCTACAGATTCAAATACTATGCCCATTATTGTGGAATCACAGCATCTTATAGAGATGCATTAAGCAATATGATTTCTTTCATCACATGTGGTTTGTTCTCTATCCCTTCATCTGGGGAAAAAGTGCACGTGGATTTTTTTAGAGTGCTATAGGTGTTGTTGTGGGTCTTTTTAAGCTTACGTTAGTGAAGGCAGTGTTAAGAAGCCCTCTTGCAAGTGGAAGAAAAGGAGGGTTCATGTGTTTTGGGATTCTATGGAAGTGGTTCCAGAGTCTTGAATCAGACCCCAGGAGACTGTCTCCAGGATAAATGAGCTTCCCCTGCTGGAGACAGCTCTTCTGCGCCTGATGAGCAATGCTAATCAGTGCTGTCCTGGAATGGGAAGGAATCTCTTAATTGTCCCAGGCCCAAACCCTAACAGCTCAGAGCCTCAGAGATATTTAGACTTCTAACTTCCACTGAGTTCAATGGAGCTTAAAAATCTCCGAGGGTCTGGGCCTAAATGCCTTGAGGATAAGGCTTGAGACCGTCCATTAGTGCTGTTCTAAGAAAAGGTTGAAATGCTTTGTTTAGATAAGATCAGATTGTCTCACATGAGTTTAAATAAGGCATCTTTGTTCCATTTGGACTTTTATGTTGAATGGTGCATTATGGGTGTTGCACATTCTACTGGTGTGTGATGGCGTGTGTGTGTTAGGGTTGTATTATGTGTTTTGTTTGTCGTGTGATGGTTCAGTGTTGTGTGTGTGAGGTGTGTATAAATAATAAAGTGTTTGTATGCTGTGTATATTCTGGGTGGGGTGTAGTGGCTGATGTATGGTAAAGGATTGTACTGGGGGGTGTTTGATTGTGATGTGATATGTTGTCTGAAGTGATGTTACAATTTAAAAGTTGAATAGATAAAGATAAAATGAAATCTTTTAATAATTTCCTCTCAGAAATAGTCGCACAATTAATACTAGTTACACAGTGTTTCAATTGTGTGGAATCAGCATTTTCTGATGCAAAAATGTTCCACTGGAAAAAATGCAACTAGCTTTCTTCATTCTTTTTCTAAAATATACATTTTAGTTTGACCAGAAGTTACAGGCTTGATGTAGGAATGATTGGGGAAATCCATATTATTCAGAAGTTCAACTAGATAATCACAATGCTCCTTTCTAAGCCTTGAAAATCAAAAAAGAATCTCTGTTGTAAGATGACACCCTGAGATACACACACCTATGATGAAACATAGGCTGAGTCTACACTTGTAAATTAAGTCGATTTAAGCTTGCTTAAGTTGACTTAATTTACCCTGCGTCTAGACTACAGTTTTCTTAAATCGACTTAAGCAGCTTGCTTTATTAAACCTAGAATTACTTCGATTTAAGGCTTAATTCGACTTTTTAAAGTCGAATTAAGCCAGTGTAGACGTGGGGTAGCCCTAAGTCGACTTAGGGCTAACCCAGGACTACACCAATGCCCTCCCTGCCAGGGGGGGCACAGGGGGAGCCTGGCATGCCCCCCCCCAAAGGGCAGGGCAGAGCCCTGTGTGACGCTGTCCGGATTTAGGGAACCATTTATATTATTTTCTATTAATATCTCATAAATGCTATAATCCATAAGAACTATGTCATGTTTGGTATCAATAGAAAGGTAGTAATTTGCTGGGAATGATTATATAGTTTATGTGTAGGAATTGTATTTGTATTAGAATTTAGGAATATGGTGGTTATATCTATACTTTAACTTGTGTGATTCTGGGGAAACACCCCAGACAGGCTATCTACAACCATTGTCTCCTTAATGTTAAGGAAGCTCCCAGGTACAATGGTCCCAGGGAGACACCTAATGAGCCATTAAGGAGACAATGGCTCAACGATGAGCCATTAAGGAGGGCTAGAAAAAGGAAACATGGCCAAGATCCATTAATAGAGAAACAGCCCTGTCTGGTCATTAGCAGACAAAGCAAGGAGCTGTGATTATCAGTGACTGTGAGATTCTATGATTCCCCATCCAGCAGTGAAGATACTGGGAACAAATGTACAACACATTCATACAACGCACCCACCCTGGAGTTCTGTATACAGGAGTCTGGCAGACAAATGACAGTGGCCTCCGTCTTGCCTAGAATGTAACTGGGATTCATCACAAATTCCTGTACTGTCTTGCCCAGGAACCGTATCCCGCTGAGACACACATCATTGCTGGGGCATTTCAAAAAAGCAGGTGTGGAGATGATGTGTCTTAGTAGAATGGTGGAGGCTGCTCTTAATGACCAGCTTTTACTTGGATCATGTGCTTTGCAAATGAAATCTAGCCAAATCACTGTAGTCTTACAGTAATATTCGAAGGCTTCACACACACATGGAATATGTTGCACAGTGCTGGCTCTAGTACTGGGGTACTCTGTTATTTGTTTCTCTCCATTATGAAAACCCACCTTTTATTATTACCCTTTTGTCCCTATCTTTTAAGCAGTTACTGACCATGAGAGAGCTTCCTTCTTTTCCCACAACTGATTACTTTGCTTAAGG
>ML688386.1:1336388-1363925 GCA_007922175.1 Pelusios castaneus | reverse complement strand
ATGCAAAATATGCCAGGCAAGGTCTTTTTTTGAATGCTCATGACACACTCTGCTTTATTGATGACAAGTTCCAGAGGGGTAGCCATGTTAGTCTACTTCAGCAAAACAAATAAGGAGTCCAGTGGCACTTTTAAAGACTAACAAACTTATTTATCACATGAGCTTTCATAGGAGACAATCCCACTTCATCAGATGCTTGAAGATGGAGAAGTACAGATGAATGGGAGGAAAATTAATTCAGGGAAGTGTAAGTCATGGGATCAGGTCAGACTGTTACAGCAAATCAATGCGGTTGTTTAGATTCAAACAGTGGAGAACAGCATATAGGAGGGAAGTGAGGGGAAAAGGAAAGCAGCTGGCAGCTGGAGCAGGGATCCTGAGGAGAAGGGACCGCGGGGCTCCCTTCACGCCAGGACCACTTAGGTCCCGGCGAGAAGGATGCCCCGCGGTCCCTTCTTGTCAGGACCTGAGTGGTCCAAGCGAGAAGGAAGCTCCGCGCTTCCTTCTCCCCAGGACCCGCGCTCCAGCTGCCGAGCAGTTGAAGCACAGGTCTCGGGGAGAAGGGATCCCCACGCTCCCTCCTAGCTGGGACCCTGCGGTCCCGACCAGGAGGGAGAGCGGGAGACCTGCGCTCCAGCTCGGCATACACCTCATCCTTTCTGCTACGGCTATGAACAGTTGGTTTGATTTACGAAAGGGTCTAATCCTATCAATGTAATAGGCCAGTGCCCTCTGTACATCTAAGAAGTGTCGTGTCCTCTCTGTGGGAGTGCTGTGTAGTTTGGGGAAGAACACCAGAGGAAAATGTCCTGACTGCAGTCGAACTGGGACACCACTTTGGGTAGGAAAGCAGGGTGCAGGCAGAGTTGCACTTTGTCCTTGTGGAAAATGGTATATGGGGGTTCCGAGGTTAGGGCTCTGAACTTGGATACTCTGCGCAATGAGGTGATGGTGACTAGAAATGCCACCTTCCATGAGAGGCAGAGGAGGGAGCATGACACTAGCCATTCAAAAGGGTGTGGGGGGCATCAGTTTTCTTAGAACCAGGTTAAGGTTCCACCTCAGGACTGGGCTCCTGACTGCAGGATGTAGCCTCTCTAGACCTTTAAGGAAGCATGTTACTATAGGATTCGAGAATACTGATCTCCCTCCTTCACCTGGATGAAAAGCTGAGATGGCCACCAAGTGTACTTTACAGACGAAAAGGCCAGCCCACTCCGCTTCAGAAATAGCAGATAATCTAAGATGAGAGGTATGGGGGCCTGCCCTGGGTCCATTTCTTTCCCCTGCACCCAAGATGAGAGATGCTTCCACTTCACCACATAGGCCACTCTAGTGGATGGCTTCCTGCTCGAGAGCAGGACCTGTTGCACCTGGTCGGATCACCCTGCTTCCATGCTATTTAACCCTGGAGCCTCCAGGCTGTGACGTGGAGTGACCTTAGGTTGGGGTGGTGCAACCAACCATGATTCGGAATATTAGGTCTGGTACAGGTGGCAGAGATATTTGGGTGTCCACTGACAGCTGGAGTATCATCGAGAACCAGTGATGTCTGGGCCATGCCATGGCGATTAATATAACTGGCGCCTTGTCAGTTTATTTTCAGGAGGACCTTGTGGACCAGGGGGAACAATGGGAAGGTGTACATCAGCCCTGACCCTCAGTGACTGAGAAAGGTGTCTGAAATCGAGCCCCGACTGAGGCCCCTGAACAAACAGAACTGTTGGTACTTCCTGTTTGACTTGGTTGCAAATAAGTCCTCTCGGGGAAAACCACACTTGAGGAAAACAGATCTTATAATGTCTGGTCTGAGAGAGTATTCGTGGGCTTTGAAGGCATGGCTGAGGCAGTCTGCCACCATGTTCTGAAGCCCTGGGAGATAGGATGCCTCCAGGTGAATAAAATGAGTGATACAATCATCCCACACATTCATCGCCTCCCAGCACAGACAGGACAGGCAAGTGCCCTCTTGTCTGTTCATACAGAACATTACCACAGTATTGTCTGTCATCACCTGGACGTGCTGGCCCTGAAGGTGGTGTCTGAAGGTGCGGCAGGCTAGTCTGACTACTCTGAGCTCTCTTAAATTTATGTGCCAGTTCAGTTCTTCCTGGGACCTGAGACCCCGTGTCTGTAGATTGCCCAGGTGCACCCCACACCCAAGAACTGAGGCATCCATGACTAGAATCTGTGCAGGCTGGGATTGCATGAATGGGACCCCTTTGAGTATCTGGTCTGCCTGTCGCCAACATTGCAGAAAGTCTATGACTCGGGGCGGTAAGGAGATGACTTTGTCCATGCTGTCTCTGTGTGGCCCGAATACTGACCCCAGCCACAGTTGGAGAGGCCTGAGGTGCACCTCGCGTGTTTCACTACATACATGCAAGAGGCCATGTGGCCCAGGAGGGTTAGACAGGACCTTGATCTTGCAGTCAGGAATATGCTGAGGGAATGGATCAGGTGTGACATTATCTGGAAGCGAGACTCCAGCAGTATTGTCTTGGCCTTGGTGGAATCCAGGGTCACTCCAATAAACTCTATTCTTTGAGTTGGTGTCATTGTGGATTTTTCCTTGTTCAGTTGTAGACCTAGGGAGGTGAAAGTCTCTCATCATTAGCACCTGAGCTCTCACCTGCTCCTCAGAGTGGACTTTTATTAATCAGTCGTGCAGGTATGGATAGACTTGCACTCTGCGTTTCTGTAGGAATGCTGCCACTGCTGCCATACACTTTGTGAACTCTCAGTGGGAGGTGGACAGACTGAACGGGAGTGCTGTGAATTGGCAGTGTTGTCCCACTACTAGGAACCTTAGAAACCTCCTGTGTGGAGGGAATATGGAAATGTGGAACTAGGCATCTTTTAAATCAAGGGCGGCATACCAGTCCCCCAGATCCTGGGAGGGGATGATGAAGGCTAGGCAGACCAGGCGGAACTTGAGCTTTTTTATGAATTTGCTGAGGTTGTGCAAGTCCAGGATGGGCCTGAGCCCTCCCTTTGCCTTCAGGATTAGGAAATATCTTGAATAGAAGCCTCTCCCTCTGAGTTCTAGAGGGACTTTGTCTATTGCACCTGAGCAGAGGAGATTTTACACCTCCACTCTGAAGAACTATTCAGAGTGAGAGGGGGTCCTTGAAGAGGGACTGGGAAGGGGGGTGAAAGGGTGGGAAGGAGACAAAATGGGTAGAGTAGCCCTTTCCCACTGTCTTTAGCACCCATTTAGCTGAATTTATTGAAGATCGTGCATCGTAGGAAGGGGAGAGTCTGCCTCGGAAGGAAGGGGTAAGATCCTGTCTTTGACCTGGTTTGTTGCCCCTGAGAGCACATTCAAAAGGATTATTTGGGTGCTTGCTGCTGTTTGCCGAAACTCTTGATTTGATTGGAAGGCTGTGAGGTCCGGCATCTGCCACCCTTACCCCTGCCTCTGCTGGAGTCTTGGCAAGGAGGGGGGAACCTGTGACTTGACTGCGGCTTGAAGTGTTTGCGCTGTGTTGTTGGAGTATGCATGCCCAAGGATTTCAGGGTCACCTAGAGTCCTACAAGATATGCAATATGGAGTCCATTTGTTCCAAAAACAGTGCCCCACCCTCAAATGGGAGGTCCTGAATGGTGGTTTGCAGTTCAGGTGCAAACCCCAAAACTTGTAGCTATGAACACCTTCTCATTGCCAGCCCCGACACCATAGTCCAAGCCGCAGAGTCTGCCGTGTCCAGGGCAGCCTGGAGTGAAGACTTGGCTATAGTTTTTCCTTCCTCTGTCATGGATCCAAACTCCTCTTTGGACTCCGATGGGATGTGCTCCTTAAACTTTGACATTGAGTCCCAGTGTCAAGGAAAAATGACTCAAAACCTCTTAAGTGTAATTAGTAAGCCTTTACTGAGATCTGTATACGGGAGCGCTCACGGGGAGAGAACAAAGGAAATCTCCAACCTATGATGTAGCAACAACTTCTCTTATAGACTTTAGTTCATGTTACAGGAATCAAATACAGTTTCTGATAGGTTAAAAAGGCTCTCCTCCTCAGATGCACTTCACTCACCAGAGTTGAAAGAGTTTCCACTAAGAATAGCCAATTGGTTGACAATTCTAAGTTATAGTCCCCCCATGGAGTAAACTTTGCACCCAAAGAGATCCAGCTTTTTTGGCTGTTTCACTTTGGGTGCTGGCCCCTGCTGGTCCTGTCTCTTCTTATCATTGGCTGTGGGGACCACTAATGATCACAGAGGGGGATGAGTAAACAACTAACCAAACCCCTTTGATGGGGCAAAGTACCGCCTCTCCATGCCTTTTTCTGTAGGTTGTACTGTCAGGAGTTTGTCACAATGTCTTCGTGATTGTCTGCACAGTTTTTATTATGGGTAGAGCCACCTTAGAGGGCCCTTTGGGTCCTAAAATGTCCACCATTGAATCTTCTTGAATCTTTTCAATTTGGAGGCTTAAGCCCTGGGCTGCCCTTTTGAGTAGGATCTGGTGGGCTCTATTATCCACTGAGGGAAGAGGGGGTTGAGGACGACACTTAAGGCAGGAGTTGTGACCTTGGGCGTAGGCTTGTGGAAGCTCCACAAGGCTTGAAGCCTTGGGTCCGAGACATGCCCCAGACCGCAGGAGAAAACGAACAGCTAAGAACTTAAACTCTAACTCAGTAACTAACTACGGTACTTAGCTAAACTAAAGGAATTATTTACACGACAAGGGCTGAGGAATTAGAAGGCAGGTTTTTGCCTACAGCAAATACCAGCAGCTACAATGACCATCACCAGTGGTAAGAAGGAATTGAAGGGTCAGCGGGTCGGCAGGGTCTTATATGCAGCAAGATGGAGATGCCACTCCAGGAAGCGCCCATGCTGACCCGACGGGTACCACTGGGGGGAAAAAATCTCTGATGATCGTGCACACAGCGTGTGCACAACTGACTTGGAATCGACATGAGCAAGCACTTGAAGAAGAATCATGGAAGACCTTGCCTAACCAAAACCTTGCCTAACCCATCATTACAGGGCCTACTGGCAAAGATAATCTGTTTCTTATGTGGGCAAGAAGGACATATCAGAAGGGTGTGACCAAACATGGAATGATATTATGGGGCTGGCTTAACCTTCCCCAGACTTGACCAAATACCAGACAACCTGAAAGTGTCCACCATGGTATACATTGATGACCTGGAGAGGCAAGCCCAAGTGGACTTAGGGTGCCAGCAGACCCTAGTGAGAGAATACCTGCTGAGGAGCAGAGGTTCATTTGGAAGGCACTGTGTCCCTGACATGCATCCTTGGGGATGTGAAGTATTATCCTCCTGTTAAGGTCTGTCTGACAACGGTTGGACAAACATACCACCTCACAGTAGGTTTAGCACATAAATTGCCATACTTATACCATTAGGGTGGGACTGGACCCCACTTTAAGACACTGCTATAGGCCTTATTGAAGAGCCAAATGGAGGCAATTAGAGGAGCTGAACAGACCCTAGGTGACCTTTTTCTGTTTGACTGAACTGAAGCCTTCTTGTTATCCACGAGAAATGCAACACTGGACATGAGAGATGAGACTTACATGGGCTGCAGAGTTGTTACCTAAGAGAAGTGAACAACCCTTCTGAGGCATGTACCCTAGAACCCCGAACCTTGAACAAGAACTGGTAGGTGTGGGGAAGCTATTGGGGTAATCCAACTTGTGGGTCAAATAGCAAATTTTGAATTTATTTTGATATGTCTATGAGGAGGGCATAGCCATCATAGGTAAAGCAATGGTCAGACCTGAGTTAGATACCCACCTACCTTCTTTGAAGTTGTGTGGAGACCTGTTTTATCATCTGGCCCAAGACACTCATGAAGGAACCACCAACTCTTAGCCCCTGTGAGCCCTGAGGTTAGGGTTGAATACAGTCTAGCCCACTGGATTTCCTTGCCCTGCTTGGATGGTAGGAGGTCCTGCTGTTGCCTGGAGTTATCTCAACCCAAAGCTCTTCGTAACCTTATTCTGTGAAAGTTGGTGTCAGGAAACAAATCAGTGGATACATGGCCACCCGGCTGATAGAGGGACTGGTAGAAACAGTATAACACAAGAGTGCTTTCACTTAAAAATTAGACTTTACTTAGTCCCAAGCATTTGCACACATCCAGAACAAGTTAGTAAAGCACACACATATACCCAACTGTTAAGTAATTACTGAAGTTTGATGTGGCTCTTGAGAAGAACAGCAGCAGCTTTCCAATTGGCCAGACTTTCAGCTCCCAAAACTCTGTCCAAGAAGAGATCCCTAAAGAATCCAAACCTCTCTTCCTACCACATTAACCAGAGACTTCAGCCTGGTCTACACTGAGAGCACAGGTTGATGTAATGCCACTTATGTCAGCCCTCTACAGCCTGCACCTACACTCACACAGCTATAAAGTCAAACTAAGTGCTGCTGTAAGTCAGCGTTGTAACTCCACCCCCACAGGAGGTGTAGTGTTTTGGTTGATATTAATAGGTCGATTTAACATGAGTGTAGACAGAGAGCAGCTTAATGCAATGTTACTGGCCTCTGGGATATATCTCAGAATTCTCTGTTCTTGCCACTTTGTCATTTCAACATCCCCACTGCTAATTTTTTGGTCGGGGAAGAAAGGGCCTGCCAGCATCATTTGGAACAGACCTGAGTTCCTAAGGATGGGCGCATCATGCACCTTCCCAAACCAGCGCACATTAATGTCTGTAAAATGCCCCCTGTGATCCACAAGGGCCTACAGGACCATAGGGAAATTGATTTGCAACTCACTGGCAACTGTCTGGGTTGCTAGCTTCCACAGAATGATTCCACTCACTTCTCCACTGTAAGAGCTGGTCTCAAGAGAGTATTCATACATTGCAATGCTGGGGAAAAGTCTTTGCAAAGTTCAAGGAAAGTGCCCTTTCGCATACAGACGTTGTGTAGCCACTGCTCATCATCCCAGATGGTCAGCACGATGCTGTCCCACCACTCTATGCTTGTTTTCTGGGCCCAGAAACAGCACTCCACAGAGTAAAGATTAAGTGTTACAACCTGCACAAAGTGCAAATTATTTTGTTTGATGGATTCCAGCAGGGGAGCCTCAGTAACATTGCAGGTTTCTCACTGAGGAGCCTGCTGTGCTGCTGGAAATAGTGTAGAATAAGCCAAGATGTGTTTGAACCACTGGCAATAATACTGTAGAGATGAGCAAGCTCTATGCATGCAGCAGATAAAAATGGCACAAAAAACTTTTTCCTGTTTGTTTGCGAGAAGACGGGAGGGGGCACATTGCATCATGGGAGGATGACTGACTTCCCACAAGCTGCAGTGCTTATTCCACTGTAGGATGGCTACCCACAGTTCAATGCTTTTACATTCAACCTAATGGCAGCAATGGGGATGCCAGAACCCAGTGCAAGGAGCGTGGGGTGAAAACGCGCCTCTGATTTTCTAATGTTAAGGGTGCACAGGCCTTCAAATAGGCCTACAAATTTTGGCTGCTGTTTGCAAGTATGATATTTCACTATCAAGTGGCCCCTGGCTTTTTTACTGGTCTATCATAATCTCCCCATATATGGCCACTTAGTGGGACACAAGGATGAGGAAATGAAGGGAGAGGAGTACAAGTGCATACAGCTGTTTCCTTGGTGTGATTCATAGATGAAACAGCTGCATGTCTTGCAAACAGCTCATATGGTGCATAGGGTGTGTCCATGGAAGTCCAGGAGGTGGGGGGGGGGGAGAGGTCAATAGTAAGATCTGGAAGGCCAGGTGTGATACTCTCCAGATTTAGGGGACCATTTATGATATTATTTCATATTAATAGTTCATAACTACAATAATCCATATGAGCTATGCCATGTTTGGTACCAATAGAAAGGATGTAATTTGCTGGGAATGATTATATGTTTTATGTGTAACAATTGCATCTGTATTAAAAGTTAGGAATGGACTTGCCCATGTGACTCTACTCCATTTTGATTGGAAAGAAACTCCACACAGCATGGAGAAGGCCAGAGGTGATAAAACGCAGCAGCTCCAACTCCATCTTGTCTTCAGTCCCCAATTATATCCACTGCTCCTTGAATATATCTAGGGAGACAGTGAACAAGGTCCAGAGGAACTCTGCCTAGAGATGTGACTTAAGGGAAGATATGAAGTAAGTTCCATAGTCACAGAATACCCTACTGCTCTCATCCAGCTTCCTCCTTCTGGTATGACTGACGGTCACCTCACCTAGCACCAGGAGGAGGTGGACAAGAAGGTCTAATGTCTACATGGAGCCACAGATGGAATGTGCCTAAATAGGAAGATGGGAGGGAAGTGTAGCCAGAACCAGAGGAAGAGGTTCAAGAAGATCTGGACTGCAACCTGGTGTATTAAGGGGCAGTTTTAGGGTTTCCAGGGCTGTGGGCAAGAGTGTGGGGCTCCATCCTTGACTTTTTCCTTAGCAGAGCCCCTGCCATCCCCCTGATACTCCCTGCCAGCCTTGCTGGGGTCCCCACCATCCCCCAGGCCCTCACTGGGACCCCCACTGGCTTCCTAGACCCACCACCAGGCCCTGGTCCCCCCACTGACCTTGCTGAGGCTTCCCTGGTACCACCAATCCCCACACTGGGTCTCAGCACTAGGCCCCTATTCCCCCTGCACCAACCCTCTGACCATGCTGCCAGGTCCCCCAGCCACTCCTCTGACCTTTCCAGGGCCCCTGCCAGCCATCAGCCCCCTCACCAGACCCCCGCCCTTGCTGCTGGCCCCACTGTGGGTCCTTCCCCTGTCCTTGGAGGGGGGCCCACCTGCCCCCTGCCAGTCTCCTGGACCCACCACTGAGACCGGCTACATGGGGCATGGGCCCCAGATATGCTGAGCAGTGCCCCAAGTCGCACAAGGGCCGGCAGAGCCATTTAAAATCTCCCACCCTGTCGCACTTCCAGGCATGTAGCCCAAGGCAGAGGAGGGTGGGAGATCTGAACCACCTGTGTTAGGTATCCCCTCCCCGCTCCAGCAAAGGTAAATGCTGGGGAGGCCTTGAGAGTTGGGCATTAGGCCAGGGGGACTGGAAGGAGTGGCAGGGGGCAGTCAATGGGTCCTGGGAGCAGCGCCAGAGTGGCGGCAGGGCCTGGAGCAGCACCAAAGCAGCTTGATGACTGGGCGGGGGGCACCCTGGGAGCAGTGGGGAGGGCCCTGGAGCAGTGCCAGAACTGCGGGGAGGTGTGCCTCTGTGGTGGCCAGTGGCATGGAGGCTGGGCAGGAGAAGGCCAGGAGCAACAGAAAGGCCCTGGAGAGCACTGGAGTGGTGCAGGAAGTGGGAGCAGGGCCCTGGAAGCAGTGGGGGGTGGGGGCTGAGCACCCTGGGAGTGGATTGGGACTGGACAGGGGGGCTGCACCCTGAATCTTTTTTTTTTTTTTTGTGCGGGGAGGGGATCAACGCTTCTGGCTCAAATCAGAGTTGCTTAGGCTGGTCCAGGCTCTAGGGGGAGAGGCAGTTCACCAATGGGAATGTGTACTCTGGGCAGGGCCAAATTATCAAAGGGGCTTTAGGGGCTTAAGTCCTGGGCCCCAGCCAAAAAGGGGGCCCAAGGCTTAAGCCCCTAAAACCTCTTTGGATAATCTGGCCCTGCCTGGCTCAGTACTGGCAGGACAAGAGTGCTGAGAGGGGCAGGCCAGCCCCTGTTCGGTCTCCCTGGGGGGGCTGGGTAGCTCAACGTGGAGCCTGTGCCACTCTGTGCCACAATGCCAGTGCCCTGTGCCAGCCACACCTCCCCCCCAGCCCCACCAACCCTCAAACTGGCCAGAGCAGGGCTGGGGCAGGCTAGGAGAGCCCTCTGGCCCCAGCCCCACCCCCCAACAAGGGGAGCCCCTGCAGTAGGGGGGCCAAGGCAGGGGCATTGTTGGGGGCCATAGTGGGGGGGTGCCATGGTGGGGAGCAGCCTCAGACCCCAGGGCCAGTTAATCTGGCTCTGGCAAAGCACTGAGGCTGTTTTCCCTACATTGCTCTCTAGTGGTGTCTCCCTGTTCCCGGGGTGGGCAGTCAGATCCATGACCATGTTCCCCTTTCAGCTGTATTGTACTGAGGCCAAAGGTCCCATTCCTTTAAGCAAGACTCTGCTGGTTCAGCCTCTCAGCTGAGATTGAAAATACGACACAGCTAGGCCTCAGCCAATGGAAAACTGACAGCTACTGGCACCATGTGTCCCCTTCCCCCACCACACGGTGACTCTCATTAACAAACAGAGAGTAGCACTAGAGAGAATGGGGGTATTAACGGGAACCAGAAAAGGGTATTAATGGGCTGTTGAAGTCCATTGTGGGGCAGAGCTGAGACACATTTAGTTATTATCCTTGTGTAACCCCTTTGGGGTTTAAGAGAGCGTGGTCCCTTTAACCCTTTGCCCTGTAGGGGAGGCACTGATTATGCTGGGAGGAGAGAGTGCTGTTTGGGGGGAGGGGATGAGAGTGAGGGTGTGGCTGTGAAGTTGGGCAGGAGAGGGGCTGAGCAGAGGCATGGTCAGGAGAGAAGCAGCAGAGGCCCTGCCCAGAAGCTGGAGAGGGACAGAGAGCTGACCGGAAACACCCAGGACAGGAGCCAGAGGACACTGTGCCAGGGAGCAGTTGCCTGAGGACAGACTGGAGCTGGACCAGTGATACGGCTGCCCAGGGCTGCGGGGCCGTGAGTACAAGGCCTGGGACTTGGCCTGGGACTTGGGGGAGGCTCTAGGTAGTTAAGTGGGGAGGGCGTCAGAAGAGGCACCGGAGGCTTTGCTGGGGACACGTGCTGGTGCCGAAGACGACCAGGAGCAACCAGGACTCAGCCCGGACTGGAACTGTGCTGGGATCACTGAACTCAGCATAGACGCTGTGCTCGCTCACTGTCTGCCCTCAGCCTGCAGCACCCCTGGGCCTGTAAGGCCCTGTGCTAATTGCTAGCCTGCTTTCCTGCTGCCCCATCCCCCTTGTTGTTGTCTTTTTCCTCCCTCTGTAAATAAATCTTCCCCGTTCCATTGTTCACTGTGCTGTCCCAGTGTGTGTGCGTGTGTGATCACTCCGGGGGGTTTGGAACAGGTGCCCCTGGGTGAAAGGGGACTGTCCCTGCTGCATTCCTGCATGCGCCTTTCCTTGGCCAGAGCTGCCTGCAAAGCAGACTCCACCTTGGCCATAAGGGCGTTACACTTGAAACTGTGGAGGAGCAAAAAGCTTCTCTCTGGGCATATTGGCACTTCCTCCAGCTTGGAGGAATAAGGGAAGGATGAGGACGCCAAGACACCTTGCCGATCACTATTGATCCCAGAGCCATCAGCTGGTCAAAGAAGAGCTTACCTGTTGCAACAGAGCTTGGGAGAGTTTGGGCAGTGAGATCTGGCTGAGAGAGAACTGGCATGGACTCCCATTCAGACAGTGCAATGTCCTGAGAATGTCTCACTCAGATGGGCCCAAAATTAATAGAAAGGTCATCCAATAATAATAAGAGAGGGACTCAGAAAATCCAGCTCAGGTCTCGTACTGAGCCTTCTGCATGGTGGGAGTTCCTTGTGCAGTAAAATCATTGAAGGATTATGAGGTAATGGTGACACAGGAAGAGGATCTTCCCTCTTCAGCCTTAGCTACAACCCCAGAGTGGCAGAGACCTAAATGCAAGGAACTGAAGCAGAGGAAGGTCTCAGGAGTCACACTGAGGGGGATGAGGCAGCCTCCTGACACCCCCGCCTTCCTGTGCTGTGAGTGTTGGGGACAATGGTCCAGTTCTTCCTTCTGTGGTCTGCACCTTCTAATGTGAGGAGTCTCCCTGCCTTCCTCCTGGACTTCTGGGCTGCAAGCACAGCACTCACCCCACACTGTGCCTTTCACTCAAGGGGTCTTCATATTGATCCCTTCTTTGGTGTTTTCTTGACTGTGAAATTAGCCCAGCCTGAAAAAGGCTTTTGGGGAATGTTCTTCCTTATTTGTGGGAGAGAGGAAGCAAATGGAGGCAAGTATTAAAATACATTATCATACAAGAGTAAATGGAAAATTCAAACAACAAGAAATCGTTGCAGCACTTAGAACCTGGGACGGAAGGAAAAAAAATATTAGTCCCCCCAACATACACATACTTTCTCAATATGGGGCAACGCCCAATATGGTTTCTTGTTTCAGACATAATCTAGAGTCAGAGCCGATCACAAAAGCTCAATAGCAGTACCCTTTGTATATGTTGTGCTTTCTGGCAGTGGCTCTAGAAGGTTTCAGGGCTTTTTGTGAAGAAGTCCCCAGGACAGTGCTCTGGAATCACTCAGGAACCAGCCAGTCAGGACTCCAGCTTGAGCTCCTTGCAGTCAGAAGTGAGTCACAGCCAGTGTGAAAGTCAAAAAGGTTTATTAGTTCTCAGATCACAGCACAGAGAGACTGCTAGCAGTTTATCTAGGAGTTACAGCAGCAACCACCTGGAAAGCCCCATTCTTAGGATTCCTCTCTGCTAGCACTTCACAGGAGATCGGCCTCCTTCCCTTGGCCACCCCTGTGCTGTCCTGTTGCCCTTCCCTAGTCCTTTATTGCCTTCCTGGGCATGATGGTCAGTCCTCCTGTTCTCCACCTGCCACGTGTTGCACTCGGTTGGGTCAAGGCAGGGTGTCATGGAAAGGTCTGTGTATAAGTGGTTGGGGAAGGCCCATCTGCCATCCAGTGACCTCTGTAATAATCACACACTGGGCTCCCAGCACCAAAATACATGACTAGCGTATGGGGAAACTGAGGCACACGCTGCACTCAGAGAAAACCCCAAGAATATCTCCTCTTTGCCACATTTCCCCTCAATTCTGACTCCAGATCAGCTGTATCACAGGATGAAGTCCAGTACAGGCCCCCATGGAATGGCAATGCGGCCAGCCTGCCTCAGTTTCCCATTTGTCAGTCCCATAAAATGCAGACATTCCATAGTTAAGGTACTCTGTTTTGGGGGCAATTACAGCACAGAAATGTAGTCTCTTCTTCATCCTCACAGCAGAGCTCCCCCAACTACTCCCTTTAGCCCAGGGGTCAGGAACCCCCCGGCACGCGTGCCAAAACTGGTATGCATGCCTAGTCACAGTGACATACAGGGCTCCCAGCCCTCTGGCGTTGTGGCTGCTCCCCCTACTGGACTCGCTCTCAGTGGAGCCTGGGGCTGCAAGACCCATGTGCGCGCCACAGCTCCTATCCCCTGATGGCCCCGCTCATCAACTGGATGACAGGGCCAGCAAGGAAAAGGAGCCATGGCACACCGGCGCTCCTGGCCCCACACTCAGCACCTGCTGGACCCATCCCCGGCACCTGCTGAGGGTTGGTGGGGCAGGGCTGGCACAGGGGCTGGCAAATGTTGCCCACTCCTGCTTTAGCCCTTCTCAGTTAAACTGGTAGCAGGGCTTCATCAACCCATATGGCCCCTTTCCCAGAACTCCACAGCTACCCCCATGTCCACATTTCTGATCTAGTCCTCTCATCTCCCAGCCATGAACTCGTCTGCCACATCCTTCTCAGGCTCCTGCCCAGCCCCCTCAGGCACAAAACTGTGCTGGGCCCACTATGGATGCTGGGACCTGAGCAGAGATCTGCTCTCCACTGACTGGGCAGCTGTCCCATCATGGCTGTTCCCCTTGCTCATGGGAACAATCACATGACATGGTCACCTCCATTCCCAGTGGATCCCTGCAGTCTGCTGGGGCAGCTGCAGGCCCAGGACACCTATTCTGAAAGGGGTGGCCATGGAGCAGCTGGCACAGCACTGACAGCTCTGATGAGCTGTGCCCAGGGATGGGATTTTGGTGGAAGTGAGGCCCACTTTGGGGATAACATGAAAAGCTCCAAGTCTTTGTGAATTTGAGCTCTTTGATTGGCTGCCTGCCCCACTTGCCCACCTCCCGGACAAAACAACCACTCAGATCTGCTGCAGGGAGAGTTCCAGACTTCTGCCCCTTAATGTTGCCAGCTCCGTTCTTTGATTAACAGGTTGAATTCTCTCACCTGTGTTGGGTTTACTCAGGACCCCTTACTGCAACGGGTTGTACTGTGCTTTTCATGGTAAGCCAAGCTATGGGGGTAGCCTGGGCATTTCACCAGGGCCCCACAATGGGAGGGGGCCCTGCCTGCGAGGGCAGGATAGATACTGGGAACTGGGGCCAGGCTGGGGCAACTTGTAAGCCTCCTGCCTGCCCAGTGCACATCCTGCCGCCAGCCATGTGAGGTGGGGGTGGGTGGGAGGGAGTAAGTGGGTTGGGAAAGCGTGTGCGGCAGGGGGTCCAGCGGCAGGGCCAGTGGCCAGGTGGGGGGGAGAGGCAGCAGGGGGCCAGTGGTGAGACCTGGTGGGGAGGGGGGGCGGCAGTGAGGCTGGGGGTCTGGTGGTGAGGCTGGGGGGAGAAAGGGTGAGTCAGGTGGGGGAATGGGTCTTGTGGGGGAGAGTAGAGGGGCCAGTGGCGAGACCTAAGTGGAGGAGGCCTGGGGTTGGGGACAAAAGTCAAGGATGGGGTCCTGCCATGCAACGTGGGGGCCCGATCCTTGACTTTTGCCCAGGGCCTTGGATTCACTAGGACCTGCCTTTGACTGCCCCCTCCCTCTGAGGCTTTCCTGTTGGATGCCAGCTAAGTTGTTTTACTGGTTAACTTTCTGCTATCTCCTGCAGGACTTGTCTCCTGTGGGCAATGTGCTGCTCTCTGCAATACAAGAGAGACAGGATTCTCCTTTCAGATGGATGGAAATGGACAGGACCCTGCCATTCTGTCTAGCTCCCAGACTGGCTATAGCAGCCAGTGCTGCCCAGAGTTATCACAAAGGACAGGCCTAACACTGGTCTGGACTGGAAGTCCTGGAGTGGGTTGCTAATGGCACTGTGGTATCAGTGATAGTCAGTTAGTCAACATTCAGAACAGGCTCTAACAGTGAACAAAAGCTCTCCAAGACTGCTGCCACTGATGGTCATGTCTGAAGTAGGAAGCTCCATGACACACTCCTACCACCAAGATACCACTACTGTTCACACTACCTTCAGGAAGCCCTGCGCAGTCTAGGTACCACATTAGAAGCAGCGGTTATCCTAAGATACAACTGACCCCACTGGTAACATCCCACCTGTGTGGTTTTAGTGGCACAGCTACAATTGGTCCCACACAGTTCTGTAGGTTGAATTTTAGAGGTGTTCCCCCCCAGATTTGTTTTCACACAGTTCTGTAGGTTGAATTTTAGAGGTCCTCCCCCTCTCCCCCGCTACAAGATTTGTTTTCTTAATTAACAAATAAGCGGCTTTCAAGGCTCCACATTTATTTTTCTAATAACACAATCATTTTTCAGCTTGTTCTGCCCTACGCCAAGGAGGGCGGTTACTTGATGATCCGAGACTAAAGTGAATGTGACATCAGAAGCGGGCTTGTCCCTCATATATGGTCACAGCTCGAGTTTTAGAATTGTATTGGATGTTTTAGCTGCCTGAAGTTTTAGATAAATACACTGATAATGTCTAAAAAGGTGAATGTTGTTTCCATTGGTTCCTTCTGGCAGCTGATGCCAGCCTCTGAATCTATATATTTCCCTTCCACAGCTTTGTTATCACTTGTCAGACTCAGAGGAGTATTGGTAGAATTGGTGATACTAGTTCAGTGTCTAATGCAATTTCAGTTGGCAATGAAGGGACATCTCTTCACTCAGCTGCTTTGGTTTCTCCTTTTTCTTCAGGACACCTTTGGTAAGTACCTGCTTTATTGCGCTTCAGCTGGACAGACAAAAAGAAGGAAGAAAGTTTTGAATCCAGTAAAAATGGGGTTTTAATTCAGAAGTCAATGAAACATATGTCAAGCAGGAAGTTGGATTAGAGTAAATTTGTGTCTGATTATCTTCTATAGGTGATTCTGAGAGAGGAAGTTTATATATTTACAATAATCATAGATTTGACCCATCTTGGACTGTGTACATTTTATAATTGTGAGGCTAGAGTTGATTTTAGTGAACTAATGGCTTCAGTGCTTATAAATTGCAGGTAAACGAACTAAACAGAAGAAAAACAAAGGTGGTTTCTATACTGTGAATTGCAGCCCCATCCCCCTATCCATACTGTGCCTGTGTATGGAACCTGTGACTAATTTCAAATACACAGTCCATACAAATAAAATAACATTGCTATTTTGTGTGTATCCAACATGCTGGGTTCTCTTCAGCAAAGTTTGAATGATTCACTTGTCAGGACATTAAACTGTCCAGTCACAGCCTGTTTCAGTGAGTTGCTGCAGTCTGAGTTGCTGCTGTTCTGCAGCTGAAGTGTGAACAGTGAAGCTGAAGATGAAAATCTGATTTTAGAAACCTCAAATACTTTGCTAGAGACACACCATGGTATCACAGCTGGTATGTACAGATCACAGATAGCTCAGCAACGTCTCTGTTCCTCAGAGGGTAGGTGCTGAGGATTCCAGAACAAGGGCATTTTCCAGAAGGGTGTTGTACCTGAACTGGCCAAGAAATTAAAACAGAAGTAGCTGGAATTTGATCTCATTATAAAACTGAACATTGATAGAATGAAACCACAGAGGAAGCAGGTTGGCATGGCATGGGCCATGGGAAACCATGGGGCTCTGCTCTCTTTGCAAGATGGTGTAACTCCCATTACCAACAGTGATGGAACTCGTAGCCTTCAGTGAGAGAAGATGGCCGTAGACTCCACTGATGAACTGTCTAGTCAGAGTGTTAACAAACGCTGGATGCAATGTTGTTTTTCTAGCCTTTAGCTTGACTCCCTGTGGAGCAGGAATATCCGCATCACACTTGTGGCTAGTTAAAAGTTTATAACCCAATAGTCCATGAGCATGTGTGTGTCAGCCTGATTTGCATGTAGCTTACAAAGGCTTCTGAGTTCTCTGCCAGCCTCCTTCAGTAACGGGCACTTGACACATCTACCAGTGGACACCTACACACAGGGCAGACTGTGACTCCACCCAAACAACTCACAATTGCTGAAACAGACACTCACAGAAGGCTGATATTTACAACTTTGATTGTCAAAACTTTAGATGAGCAAAATGATTGCAGCAACACAGGAATGAGTTTGTGAATTTGTTGCCTATGTCTCATCGCTTAGCTCTTCATGTCAGGAGCAGTCCCGGTGAGGCCACTGTAGTCAGCGGGATGACTCCTGGGAGTGAGAGCCCACCAGGGTTCCTCAATATAGATTTAAATAAAAATGAGGTTTAAGGAAGGAGGGACTCAAATACATCCAGGGACTACAGCATAAAGGACTATAAAAACAACAGCAGGGACATCTTAAAATCAATCCATTACGCTATAGGAGCTAATGTAAGCTCCCTTTCGCAAAGCACTGAAACAGAAGCTTAACAAGGACAAAGTTAGTCCATGTGATTAAGTGCATTTGCTGGTTCAGATCCATAGGGAGCCAGGGGCAGATGTGACCTAATGGCGGCTTCTAAAATCAGACAGCATTGTAGCAGATAGGCCCTACTGGGAATGGCTTTGAGAGGAAATCAGTATAATCAGCCCATAGTCACTGTTGTTGGGAAAACACCATGGAAAACATAAGTGCACAGCCTGTGTCCTCAGGTAACTTACAGATGGTTGAATGGTGCAGGTTCCCAGCACAGGGAATCTGGCCATGAGGGTCTGTTCTTGACCCTTCCACAGATTTACCATTTGGTCTTGGGGCAACCAACTTTCATTTCTCACTGTCAATATCTACCTGTGTGACTGGGGGGGGGGGGGGGGGGGGGGGCAGAAAGCCTGTTCACCAGAGAGGAAAAATCTTTAAAATTAACTAGAGGTTAATTCTTTTTCCAAGCCTAATATGTGGGTTCCCACTGTGAAGGGAAGGGTCAGAAGAGCCACAAAATGCATTAATTTGACTCAGTACCAGAGAATGAATCCCCTCAACAAGAGAGATATGAAGGTGGGGCCAGACTCCTGGTCGTCTCATAACAGTCACTGTCTTCTGGGGAGAAGGTTCGTTTCCAACATGAGAATATATAGAATACTGCTGCCCCTCCCCCCAATAAACAGCTGTAATTGCAGCTAGCAGGAGCTCTCTGCTCAGGTGTCTCCTGCGTCCCAAGATGGAGTTACAGCCCCTGTTTCTGGAGAGGGCTGTGCTTTATAGAAACTGAATATCAAATACTTATCACAGATGAATTTGCAGTTACACTTGGTAACCAGCCTGTAAATGCAGATGGAGGGAAACATTTTCTGGGGGAAACATTTAAAGCTTTGAAGTGGGTGGCAGGGATGTGGTGGAAAAGGAGGGAGCTGGGTGAGTGGCTAATAGATGGTGTGAAGGGCTGTGCATGTGGCACTGGAGAAACAGAGCAACAGCAAGTGTGAGATCAGGGGGAGCAGGATAGTGGGGTGTGTCTGGCACAAGAACTCCAAATCAGAGCAGGACAAAGCAGACTGCTCCCCAATGCTGAGAGGCACAACTCACCCCAGCTTAGTTTAGGCAAGCTCTCTGCAGACTGGCTACTGAAGATCCACATTGCTGCTCCCTTACAAAGCCTCTGGCCCCTTGTCTGGAAGCAGGATCAGGAAACTGCTTATTCTTAAAGTGGCAGTTTGCCATTTTAATAGTTTTCAGTTCACCACTCTCTTTTCCAGGTAGGAGAGGTTGTTGAATGTTAGGGGAGGAGATGGTGCTAGAGACAAGTGAGGGCGAAGGACATATTTTCTAATGAATGGCTGGGGAAGGGGAAAGAATGAATGAAAGAAAGAATGGGTGGGGCTGGTGGGGGGGGTCTACAATCATTGTTACTATGTGTCTGGGTGGCAGGTCTCGCTAAAATGCTCAGTGTCTAGCCTTTTGGCCTGAGGGCCACATCCACAGTATGGTGGGCCCCATATGGGAGAGTGGCCTCCAGGGTGCCACTGGGCCTACATGATGCAAAAGGGATGGGGCCAGGAAGGGGGAGCGGCTGCTATGCTCTGGTCAGATCGAGCTGGAAGGACTAATGAAAGGCTCCTGCAAGCTATCATTTGCCCACCGCTTGTGGAGCTAATCACCATATTTGGGGTTGGGATAGAATTTCCCCCTCCCCAGTCAGATTGGCAGAGACCCTGGGGAGGGCGGGGTTCACTTTCCTCTGCAGGTCAATTGCTGGCTTAAGCTGGTGTAAATGTTGGTTCCTTTGTAACTTGAAGTCTTTAAATCATGATTTGAGGATGTCAGTAGCTCAGCCAGAGGTTGTTGGTCTATTACAGGAGAGGATGGGTGAGGTTCTGTGGTCAGACTAGATGATCACGATGGTCCCTTCTAGTTTTCAGGTCTCAAGAGTCTATGAGCAGTGAAGGAGCTCAGTATCCACCAGCCCAAAAAGCTGAGTGAGGAGGAAACAGCTTGGACCACTTCTCCTGTGACAGGCCTGACATGCTGAGCAGGGAGTAAACCCCAGGGCCACTATGAGATACTCTCCCTGGCCAGAGGGGTTGGGATCTGTGCTTGCTCTGACCCTGCTCTGTGTCTCTTTGCAGGTGCTGACGAGCTGAGGCTGGTGAATGGAAGCAGCCCCTGTGCCGGAAGAGTGGAGGTTAAACATCTGGATGAATGGGGGACGGTGTGTGATGACAAATGGGACATGGAAGATGCTGGGGTTGTCTGTAAGCAGTTGGGATGTGGATATGCTGTCAGCGCCCTTGGTGATGCTCATTTTGGAGAAGGATCTGGACGGACGTGGCTGATTCTTGTTGATTGCAAAGGTGATGAGTCAGCTCTCTGGGACTGCAGACATGAAGGATGGGGTGTAATCAACTGCCGTCATTCTTTTGATACGGGAGTGATCTGTGCAGGTAAGAACTTGACCAGCTTTCCCCAATAGGAAATTTCCTTATGAGAGAGAAGGGACTGAATTCACAGAGTGTGACATTCCTGGTGATTCAGGGCTGGATCGCATCCTGCACTGAGGTCAGGGTGGAGCTGAGCAGTCTCGTCATGAACTCCCCAGGCAAACTGGGAACGAGCAGGTCTGTGCTATGTGTGCATAGAAGCCCAGTGTCTCCCCAAGACAGCAGCAGCTGTGACCTTGCCTGTGTCTGTGTAGCCTGATCCTTTGGTTTGAGATTTAGATTAGGAGGGGATGCCATCCTAGATTTGGTATTAGTGAGTAGTGAGGACCTCATAGAGGAACTGGTTATAGGTGAGAATCTAGGTTCAAGTGGACATGAGCTAATTCAGTTCAAACTAAATGTAAGAATAAACAAAAACAAAAAAAAAATCTGTCATTAGGATCTTTGACTTTGAAAGGGCTAACTTTAGAAATTAAGGAAACTAGTTAGTGACTAACTAATTAGTCTGGACTGAGGTACCCATGAATGCAAAGGTGGAAGAGGCTTGCAATCACTTCAAATCAAAGTTGCAGGAACTATCTGAAGCCTGCATTCTGAGGAAGGGGAAAAAATTCACAGGTAAGAGTTGTAGACCAAGTTGGATGAGTAAGCATCTTGGATAAGTGATTAGAAGGAAGCACAAAGCCTACAAGAAGTGGAAGATGGGAGGGATCAGCAGGGAAAGCTACCTCTTGAAGATCAGAACATGTAGAGATAAAGTGAGAAAGGCAAAAAGTCAAGCATAGCTGGACCTTGCGAAGGGAATTAAAACCAATAGTAAAAGGTTCTTTAGCCATATAAATAGGAAGAAAATAAGGAAGGAAGATGTGGGACCACTAAACACTGAGGATGGGGATAATCAAGGATAATCTAGGCATGGCTGAATATCTAAATAAGTACTTTGCCTCTGTTTTTAAGAGGGTGATGATGAGTTTGCAGATAGAGGTAGGGTAGCTAAAGGGCATGAGGATATGGAAGTGGAAATTGCCTTATCTAAGGTAGAAGCCAAACTCGAGCTGCTTGATGGGACTAAATAGGGGGGCCTGGATAATCTCCATTCGAGGATATTAAAGGAACTAGCACATGAAATTGCCTGCCCGTTAGCAAAGATTTTTAATGAATCTGTAAACTCGGGGGTTGTACCGAGTGACTGAAGAATTGCTAATATAGTTCCCATTTTCAAGAAAGGGAATAAAAGTGATCTGTGTAAGTACAGGCCTGTTAGTTTGACCTTGGTAGTATGCAAGGTCTTGGGGAAAAAAATTGAAAGTATTTAAGGATATTGAGATTAATGATAAGTGCGATAAAATACAAGATGGCTTTACAAAAGTAGATAGTGCCAGACCAACCTGATCTCCTTTTTTTGAGAGGATAACAGATTTTTTTGGGTAAGGGGAATGCGGTGGACCTAATTTATTTAGATTTCAGCAAGACATTTGTTACAGTTCCACATAGGGAATTATTAGTTAAGTTACAAAAGATGGGGATTAATATGAATTTAGCAAGGTGGATAAGGAACTGGTTAAAGGGGAAGCTTCAGTCGGTCATGCTGAAAGATGAACTGTCATGCTGGAGGGAGGTTACTAATGGAGTTTCTCAGGGATCGGTCTTGGGACCGATCTTATTTAACGTTTTTGTTGCTGACCTTGGCATAAAAAGTGGGAATGTGCTAATGAAGTTTGCGGATAATACCAAGTTGGGAGGTGTTGCCAATACAGAGAAGGATCGGGATATCATGCAGAAAGATCTGGATGACCTTGTAAATTGGAGTATCAGGAACAGGATAAAATTTAATAATGGGATGTGCAAGGTCATGCATTTAGGGACCAATAACAATGTTTTTTCCCCCTATAAGTTGTGGATGCATGAGTTAGAAGGGACAGAGGAGGAGAAGGAGCTGGGAGTACTGGTTAATCACGGGATGACTATGAGCCGCCAATGCGATGTGGCCGTGAAAAAAGCTAATGCCATCCTAGGATGCATCAGAAGAGGTATATCGAGTAGAGAGAGGGAGATGTTAGTATCAATATGCAAGGTGCTGGTGAGACCTCATCTGGAATATTATGTGCAGTCCTGGTCACCCATATTTTAAAAAGATGAATTTAAACTGGGACAGATTCAGAGAAGGACTACAAGGATGATCCATGGACAGGGCCATCCCTAAGGGGGAGCTGAGCCCGGGACCAACAGGTCTGGGGGGGGGCACTCCACCCCTACCCCCATGCTGGAGGGAGGAAGGGAGGCCCTGGTCGACCTGCTTCCCCGCCCAGGAGCCCAGCAAGCCTCGGCTCCCAGCGGCGGTGTGCTCTTGGGTCCCTGGCCGGGGCCGGCAGGAGCATTCCCCAGCTGAAGATGTGGCCACAGGCCTGCCCTGGCCGGGATCCCAAGCTGCTGCCAGCGGCGCCCCGGCCAGGGAACGAGTCCTGAGGCCCTGCTGCTGGCCGGGGCTGACCATGTGGGGCAGGCCAGGCCAGCCCGGTCCAGAGAGGCCGGGCCTCATGAACTGCCCCACCCCTGGGCCTGCCTGCTCTGCCCCGGGGGCAGGGAGGGCCGGCCCTGGCTAGAGGCCGGGCAAAGCCTCCCACCCTGCTGCCTTTAGCCAAAGGCAGTGGGGGCAGGGCGAAGTGCAGCTGGGAGTGGGACAGCGCGGGGTCCAAATAACCGTGGGGTCTGGGGCGATCACCCCATTCGCCCCCCCCCAAGGACGGCCCTGTCCGTGGAATGGAAAACCTGCCTTAAGAGAGGAGACTTAAGGGCTATGTCTAAACTTGCAAGTTAGGTCCACGCCAGGCTTCCGTTAAGAGCTCCAGTGCATAATGAGAGAAGCCAAAATTAGGAGCCTGGCATATCCTGCCGGGCTTGTTCTTTTCTTCAGCTACAGCAACTCTGGACTTGTAAACTCTGACATTCTGGGCCTGTCACTGCTGCTTGCAGGATCTGGAGACTATCCAGAGAATATAAGGGAACTTGACCCATTGTCTGAAGATTAGACAAAAGCAGTTCCCCAAACAAATTCTGAGTAAATGTGAAGTGAAAACCTCCCTGTCTTAGAAACCCTCACTCCATCCATCCTGCCCCAACGTACTTGCTTTGGAGGGATGTAGCTCATTTTACTATCAGAGTGACTCATGAGCCACACAAAGTGAGTGTCCTCTCACTTTTATTATTGAAATTTATTTACCTCTGTTCCAGAGACTCATTGCCCTGAAGTTTCAGAGACGTTACCACTACAGGAAAAGATTCCTCAGGTTTAATGTGAATGATCAGTGGGTTTTCTTCATTATGGGTCTTTGGCCATGTACACACGATCACTTTATTGCGCATTAACAGTCCTTATCGCGCGATAACAACAACAGCGTACACACGTGCAATAGGGCTGTTGCATGTCAACAGCCCTATTGTAGCGCAAGAGAAAAACCACCTCGACGAGGGTGGTAGCAGTTAACGCGGAACAGCTGTTGCGCCTTTCGACTTGTGTGTACGCTTACCGCGCAATGATTGGCCTCCGGAAGTGTCCCAGCATTCTAAAGTCGTCCTCTCTGGTCTTCCTCCCACCCACTCTGTGGCCATGACGAAACAGTCCCCGCCCTGTTCTGACTCCCGGGATTTTCAAATTTCTCCTCTGTTTCACTTCCTGTTCTCTTGCTCGTGGAGTGGAGTGCAGCTCCAAGCTTCACTAGCAATGGCGGCACAACGTGGAAGACGCGCACCCATTTGGAGCACGGCAGAGGTGCTGGACCTGATCAGCATCTGGGGAGAGTCTGCTGTGCAGGCGCAGCTACACGGCAGCAGGCAAAATTTAGATCCATATGGCATAATTTCTCGGGCCATGTCAGAGAGAGGTTATGATAGAGACACTGTGCAGTGCAGATCAAAGGTGAAGGAGCTAAGAATAACCTATCACCGAGCGAAGGAGGCAAACCACTGTTCGGGAGCAGCGCCTGCTACATGCAGGTACTACAAGGAGATCAAAAGCCATCCTCAGTGGGGACCCCACAACCACTGCAAAGAGTCCTGTGGACACATCGGCCCCCCCTCATCCACTGAATGCCAGAGCCGAGCAGGATGAGGACGTGATCGATGAGGAGGAGGAGATGGAGGATGACCTGGAGGAGAGCGCAACAGCGTGTAGCCAGGAGCTCTTCTGCACCCCCGCTGAGACGTCCACCCAAGACATCAATTGCAGCGTGTCCTCTGAGGCGGCAGAGGGGGGTTCAGGTAAGTTTCTCTTTCATGCAGCTATGGCTCCTGCTAAAATATTATTGTCCAGGGCGGGGGTGCTTGCTGTCTCGGTCCCCGCTGTGCACGCTCTTTACTCTGCATTCATTAGAAGTGCATCAACACAAGCAGTGATTGTCAAAAAATCATCTGTATTTAGGTCACTAAAGGTTTCCTCAATGTACCTCCAGAGCCTATAACTCAGGTTAGATGGGAGAGCGTATGTGTCTACGCTCCCGTATAAGGATACTTGGCCTCGCCAGCTGCAAAGCACAGCACTGGGAACCATGGCAGCACACAATGCAGCAGCATATGGTCCCGGCTTGCATCCAGTGGCATGTAGGATATGTATTCTAGCTGGCAGGGGCACTCTGAGGAGAGAGATATCGGGTTCCATCTGTGTGCCCTGTGCAGAATGTTAGCCCCCAGTAAGGTTTCTATTAGGACGTACCTTGTCCGCTTCAGCGAAGCATAGGTTGTTGACTGCCCTGTACCTTCCAGTGGAATGTGCTACTGGAAGGTTACATTGGTTATCTATGCTATGTGTTAACAATAGCGTTATTGTTATTTTTTTAATTAGATTCGACCTTCACAAGGCCAGTGTCTACCCCAGCTGACCACATGAGAAACATTCGGCGGCGTGCTCGAAGAAACAGGGAGGATATGTTTCAGGAGCTGATGAAAACAACAGAGGCATCCGCAAGGGAGAATCGAACCTGGAGAGAGGAATCCCAACAGAGGAGGCAGAAACACAGGGACGAACTGATAAGCATCATTAAGGAGCAAACAGAACTGCTCAAGAGCATGACTGATTTGCAGACCCAGGCGATTAATGTACGGGCTCCACTCCAGACAGCTCAGCCGTGTCTGCCTCTCACACCCCGTAGTCCTTCAAAGCATTTATTTGAAGGCCACCCGTCCCCCTGGTATACTGCAACATCCAGTCCCTCACAGAGCTACTTTTTAGAGACCCGCAGCTACACCCACCTGTAACACCTCCCCCCACCATTTTATCTTTTAATAAACACAGTAACAAAAAATTTGAAGAGTGGCTTTATTTGTACATAGTGAAAATCTCATAAGGTGCACTTGATGCGTCCTTGAAGTGAACTATGGGAGGGCATCATTGACATGCTCCCTGAATGCCTCCCTTATGCGAGCAGCTCCTTGTTGAACCCCCCTAATATTCCTAGTGGCTGGCTGTTTGTATGCTGCCTCAAGGTGCTGTGCCTCCATAGCCCACCCCGGGGAAAACTTTACTCCCCTATTTTCACAAATGTTATGAAGGACACAGCACGCTGCAATTACAGCAGGGATGTTGTCCTCATCCAAGTCCAGCCTCCCATACAAACAGCGCCAGTGCCCTTTTAAGCAACACTCTACAGTCATTCTGCAGCGGCTCAATCGGTAATTGAACCGCTCCTTGCTGCGATCTAGGTTCCTGGTGTACGGCTTCATGAGCCATGGCTTCAGTGCCTATGATGGGTCTCCGAGGATGACGATGGGCATCTCCACATCCCCCACAGTAATTTTTTTATCTGGGAAGAAGATACCCCCATGCAGCTTCCGGTGTTTCTGAAAATGCGGGCATCGTGCACCTTTCCCAACCACCCAGCATTGATGTCCGTAAAACGCCCCTTGTAATCCACAAGTGCTTGCAGCACCATGGAGAAGTAGCCCTTCCTGTTGATGTACTCAGTCGCGAGATGGTCTGGAGCCAAAATCGGGATGTGTGTGCCGTCTATGGCTCCCCCGCATTTAGGGAATCCCATGGCAGCAAAGCCGTCCACAATCTCACTAACATTGCCCAATGTCACTGTCCTCCGTAGCAGAACGCGATTGATGGCTCGGCACACTTGTGAGAGGGCTAATCCGACGGTGAACCTCCCGACTCCAAACTGGTTTACAACCGACCGGTAGCAGTCAGGAGTCGCCATCTTCCAGACAGCTATCGCAGCACGCTTCTCCACGGTTAGGGCGGACTTCATGTTGGTGTCTTTACGTCGCAGGGCAGAGGCCAACTCTGAACACAGTTCCAAAAAGGTTGCTTTCCGCATTCGAAAGTTCTGTACCCACTGCTCGTCATCCCACAGCTGCATTACAATGCGATCCCACCACTCGGTGCTCGTCTCTCGCGACCAGAAACGGTGTTGCTCTGTGTGCGGATGATCGGTGAAGGAGCTGATCAATGCGGTGCTGTTGCTCTGCAGGGCATCGATCAGCCCCTGCTCCTCAGTGTCCTCGTCTGATTTGGAGCTCATTGCATACTGAGCAACCAGCCGAGATGTATTTAGAATGCTGAAGGCGACAGTGGAGATTAGAGCAGGATCCATGCTGCCGCAGTTGTGATTGCTCGCGAGTAGTGCATTACTGCACTGTTGAAAATAGGCGCGAGTTGCTATTGGCAATGAGGAAGACGCAAGGGGAACACAGTGCACCACGAGAAACTGAGAGTTTACCCATGGCGCTTTGCGTTCCTTTCCTTCATCCCAGGATTCCAAGCGCCAATTGAGGGAAAATTGAACTATGGGATAGGTGCCTACAATTCATTGCGCTACACCGCGATATTGCAAAGAATTCTGTTGTGTTGCAAGGAGCGATGTGTGTACGCGCTCTCCCGCAATAAAGGTCACGTGTTTTTTATAGCGCGATTGCCATGTTGCGCTTTAAGCTGATCGTGTGTAGATAGCCTTAGTCACACATTGACTCCACATATGGCCCTTGGTAGATTGAGAGCTCTACTCCCAGGCCAGAAGGGATGGGAAGTTGCCCATAATCTGTGTTACGGAAATGCTCCTCTGTAGTAGCCTTCACAATGGCCCTTCCCCCTCCTGACCAGCACTGGCTGGATGATGAAGGGCCCCACTTTACCAGCCAGTAATCAGCTCATCTGCATTAACACTTTCCCTCTCCCCGACCTCTCCTGTATGCTTCAGGGTTTTCATAGCCCGCACCTACAGAAAGCCTGTATGACCAATAAGTCATATCACAGCAAGCCAAATACATCACAATTCCCATGTTCTACATGAAAGGCAGCAATCCTGGACACACAAGGACTACAAGGAGGGAAGGAGAGGCCAACACACGGAATGATGTAGTTAGATATTGTTATAGACTAGGGCTATGTCTACACTGGGGAATTTAGGTCAACTTTAATAAGTCGACTTTAAGTCGACCTTATTAAGTCGACTTAGAGAGTCCACACAGGACTCCTCTAAGTTGACTTAAAGTGGACCTTACTAACTCGACTTAGAGAGTCTATACTAGGCAGCTGGTGCATGGGTCTTCTGCGCTCCCTCCTGGCCGCCACCGCTTGATCCAGCTAGGAGGGAGCACAGGGCTCCCTTTGGCCGGGACCATGCTCCAGGTCCCGGGAAGCCTCTGGAGGCTTCCCGGGAGCTGGAGGGCAGCCATGTTGGCAATTGCCGGCGCTCCAGCTCCTGGGAAGCCTCTGGAGGCTTCCCGGGAGCTGGAGGGCAGCCATGTTGGCAATTGCCGGCGCTCCAGCTCCTGGGAAGCCTCTGGAGGCTTCCCGGGAGCTGGAG
>ML688386.1:1298297-1335988 GCA_007922175.1 Pelusios castaneus | reverse complement strand
CTCCGGAGGCTTCCCAGGAGCTGGAGTGCGGTCCCGGCTAGGAGGGAGTGCGGGGCTCCCTCCTAGCCGGGACCCGAGCGGCCCTGGCCGAAAGGAGCCCTGCACTCCCTCCTAGCCGGACCGCAGGGTCCCGGCTAGGAGGGAGCATGGGGCTTCCTTCTCCCCGGGACCGTGCTCTAGAGCGGGTCCCAGAGAGAAGGAAGTGCGTGGCTTCCTTATTGCCGGGACCATGGGGCTTCCTTCTTGCCGGGACGTGAGTGGTCCCAGGGAGAAGAGAGCCCCGCGGTCCCTTCTTGCCGGGACCTGAGCGGTCCCAGGGAGAAGGGAGCCCCGCGGTCCCTTCGTGCCGGGACCTGAGTGGTCCCGGGGAGAAGGGAACCCCGCGGTCCCTTTGTGCCGGGACCTGAGCGGTCCCGGGGAGAAGGGAGCCCCGCGGTCCCTTCTTGCTGGGACCTGAGCAGTCCCGGGGAGAAGGGAGCCCCACGGTCCCTTCTGGCCGGGACCTGTGCGGTCCCGGGGAGAAGGGAGCCCCGTGGTCCCTTCTTGCCGGGACCTGAGTGGTCCCGGGGAGAAAGAAGCTCCCTTCTCCCATGCCCTAAGTCGACTAAGTTAACTTAGGGCGTCCACATTGCTTAAGTCAACTTAAAAAATCGACTTAAGCTTCAAAGTTGACTTTATACGAGGTGTTATAAAGTCGACTTTGAATTTCCTTAAGTCAACTTAAGCAGCAGCCTAAGTCAACTTAAGGAAATGCCAGTGTGGACGCAGAGTAAATTAAGTCGACTCAAGCATGCTTAAGTTGACTTAATGTACTAGTGTAGACACACCCTTGGATCCCTACATACCAATTTTGCCTTTCTGTTTAGAGCCTTGTGATTCTCTGGTTTACACCATCCACTTACACCAGCCTTACCAAGGCTCTCATCTGGGGAATAAGCACAGTATAGATTCTGTTAATTGCGCCCTTTTGGAGCATGCCTCCTGTCTCACAGAGCCAGCTGGACTAACTGCAACTGCACATGCTTTGCTCAGACAATTATCACCTCAGAAGTGTGAGTGGGTGCAGTCCCCTGGAAATGATGTGTAAGACCCACTGTATATACCACTTTTACACAGGTGCAGTTGTCTGCACTTAGCACTATGGAGAATTGAACCCTCCGTGAGTACATGGCGCTGCAGTCACTGCTAGAGTTAAACATTTCTCACCCTCTTTTAGTGTGACTGGTGCTCTCCAAGTTCCTTCCGATACATAAGGCAGTTGTTTATTCATTAATACCTGTGGGCAGACAGCTATGCATAGCAGTGACAGTGAACTTATATTAAAATTCATCGACAAAAACCTCTGGCCCCTTGCGTTGGTAGAGCAGAGGCCCCCACAGGCCAATTGGCTCACCCACCCCTCAGGGTTGGCACTCTTATGAAGCTATGTGATGACATATTTTAACTATTTACATACACAGCTTTGCTTGACAAAAGGAGCGTTGCTACACACATGAAAAAGATTTGGGGCACAGGCCCCCAAACCCAGCTTCCTCAGGCCCATTTCCTGCCCTCCCCCCCCAACTCCAAGCCCACAGGCAGCACAGAGTGCAGCTCTGTCACCCACACACACACCCAGCACAGAGCACAACATTATGGGGCAAGGCAGACTGCCCCCCCCACTCCCTCTGACTCAAGAAAGAAGCCAATGAGCCAAGCCCAGGTACTTTCCCCCCAATGCTGAGCTGATGGAGCCAGCACTAGCAGGGCTGGACAGCCCTCATACAGAGCCCAGTGGGGCTGCACACATCTGGAACCAGCAGCCTGGTCCAACTCCCTCCCAGCCCACTGATGGAGCCAGCCGTGGTCCAGGCAGCAAACACAGCTCTCTCCCAGCTAAACCTAAGTTTTTGTAGTGTAGACATAGCCAAGGACCTTGGCTTGTTTAGCCTAACCAAAAGAAGGTTGAGGAGAGATATGATTGTTCTCTAGAAATACAACAGAGGGATAAATACCAGGGATGGAGAGGAATTATTTGAGTACAAAATAGCAGATACAATGGGCTAGCTTAATGCCTGTAGTACCTTGTCCCAGGAAGAGGGGGAGGGGCAGATAGGTTTGGAAACAAAGACAAACCTTTTGAAGGGAAGGAAGCTTTTGGCTTTTGCCAGAGAAAGACCATCTTAGGAGCAAATGCAAGAGACTGAGCCTATCAACGTGGCCAGGAGGGCCTGGGCTGGCTGAACATCACCAGCAGCCAGTCTGGTGGGTATGAATGAGGAGAATAGATCAAAGAGTAATCTTGGAATAGTGTTATTAGATTAGTATCCATTTTATTTGCTTGTGATAACTCCTGACTCCTTTATTAAATGATTGTGCCTTGGTTTGCTCTGTACTCATTTAAAATCATACTCTAATCATTAAACTAGTATGTGTTTTATCTAAAGCTCTGTTGACTTTAGGGTGTGTGAATCAGAGAGGCTGGGCCAATCCATTTCAATGTCAAATGGACAGACAGAGATCTATGGCTATGTCTACACTTACTAAAGTTAGTTTGAATTAGTTAATTCGAACTAACTAATTTGAACTAATTTTAGTTAGTTCAAATGGACAGACAGAGATCTATGGCTATGTCTACACTTACTAAAGTTAGTTCGAATTAGTTAATTCGAACTAACTAATTTTAGTTAGTTCAAATTAACTTAATTTGAACTAGAAAAATTTAGTTCAAATTAGGCAAGTGCCATTTATGGCACTTGCTTAGCTCGAATTAGCGAATTGCATTGAGTTCAATGGGCCGGTTAGTTCGAACTAAGGAATTAGTTCAAACTAACATGGCCACATTGGTTAATTCGAACTAACTAGTTGGAATTAACCCTTTGTTCGAATAGCATATTTGAATTTATGAGTCTATGCTGATTGGAGTGGGGTCTCAATCCCTGTAGGATCGGGGTTTCCAGTGTAGTTTCTGGGGATGCTCACTTGGGGGCAGTCCCATAGGTGGCCAGAGGATGCACACACACTTCCTGGGAACAATTACACTCAGGAGGCTAGTGTGGACTGACTCAGGAGTGAGTAGACACCTGGCAAAGCAGGGTAAGGTGAGGTTCAGGAGTGGAGATTGTATGGTCACAAAGTCGACCTAACTTTTTAGTGTAGACATAGACTTTGTTTTGTGTTTACCTGTTCATTCCTAAGAATTATGTTGCTGACTACCCACACCTCCCAGCAGTATTACACTTTGTTGTTTTATACAAACTCTGTCTCAACACTGGGACACAGTGTGACATACTGCACCCCATATACACTCTCAAGGTGTGATTGTGTATCATTCATATTCATCATTTGTAGTGTAATTGCATATTGTTTAATGCAAGATATATCATGTCAGGTGGTTTTGGAATGTTCATGGCATACTGAATAGATTTTTTCTAGTAATATGTCTGTTAAAATGTCATATGTAGGATTATGAGGCTTCACTATGTAATATTCCCCAAAATGGTTTTTGTTTTTTTGGCTTAAGATGGATCTATGCAAAAGCACTACAGAGCCAAGGAGCAATTTGTATAGCCCAGCATTCCAGAAACAAAGGGCTAGCCAGCCTTGACAAATGAATCCACAAAGACACACAGTGACTCAGGGCGTGGAGGGAACCAGGCATGGACACTGTTGCCTGACTATGAAAGGGGAGAGAGGCTGCAGAGGGGTAGTGAAGGAACATATTAAAAAGGAGAGAGATTTTGCTGCTCGCTCTCTCTCTGTCTTCCACTTTCATCAGCAAACATCACAAAGAAGTTGAAACACTGAGCACTGGGGAGGGGCCTGGTTGGGAGCAGGCCAGCCAACCTGTGGTGAGACTCATCCAAGACTATAAGGTTTCTGAAAGCATTAAGCTTAGTTAGAATGTGATTTTTGCCTTTTATTTATTTTTGATGAAATCTGACCTGCTTTCCTCTGATTTATAATCACTCAATCTTTCAGTATTTAATAAATGTGTTTGTTTGTTTTAGCAAAAGCAGTACATGTCATCTAAGGTCTGTAGAGAGTCCAGTTGAAGTAACAAAGCCAGTGCATCTCAATCTCTAATAAAATGACAAACAAATGCGCTTGTAGCGTGCAATGGACAGCACTGAACATTGCAAGATGGAAGTTCCTAGGGTTGCATCTGGGATTGGAGGTATTGGCTGGAGTCATACCATTACACTATTCCAGGTGTGAGTGGCTAGAGGCACTTGCCCACTCAGTTGATGGCAACTTGCTTGCTGGAAACTGTGTGTGATCTGCCCAGGAGTGAGAGTTCATGTGGCAAGGCAGAATGAGACAGCCCTGATGTGACGCAGCAATTCACCAGTCTAGATTGAAGAGGGGAACGTCACACACAAGAACTAGCATATGGGGGTGAAGAGGTCTTGTTTATTTAATAATAACTTTGCTGTTGGGAGAAGAAAGTCCCTTCGTTTTGCCCCTGTGAAGGACTGGGGAAGGTTATGGGATGTCAGTGTAACCAACACTCACTGATATATTAACTCTCTAGGTCGCATTGACCTCCAGCTGGTTGGAGGGGACACTGCCTGCTCAGGACGTGTTGAAGTCAAACATGGAAAATCATGGGAGACAGTTTGTGAGTCACACTTGGATTTCAATGCTGCTTCTGTTATCTGCAGTGAATTAGGGTGTGGACAGGCTGTAGCTACTGTAGGAGCAGCTCACTTTGGAGAAGGACACGATCTGATCTGGAAGGAAGAGTTCCAATGTGTGGGAACTGAGTCTGTCCTTATGAACTGCCCCAGAATGTCTCATCCTAAACAAACATGTTCACACACTAATGATGTCGGCGTACTGTGCTCAGGTAAGAATTCAGACTGATAAACCATGAACCACTAACTGGCTGGGCAACTCACTCTCTTTTCTCCCATGTCCATGTACCCACAGGCCAGAAGATTTTGCATGTTCCTATGTTGCTCCAATGGGTTCCTGTCTGTTAGAAAGGGTGGCTCCACTCTCCCTGCACCCTTGGGAAGCTAAGAAGGGTTGGGGTAAATCCCATTATCTCTCTCACATTCCTCACCCTATTTCCAGTGTCTCCTGTAAATGGGGCCAGGTCTATTCACTGTTCTCCTGCTACAAGGATAGAATACCAGCAGAGCTCTGATTCCCCTTATCTTCCACTGGAGGCCCATGTTCTCCACTGGGGAGCATCATCCTCTCCTCTAGACTCATCTCTAAAGGGAGGGGTCGGGGTCTATTGGTCAGAGCACAGAACCAGAAATCACAAGACTGTGGCTTTATTTCAAGCTCCACTGCTGTATTCAGGAATGCCCCTGCTTCCATTTCCCCCACTTCTAAAATAGAGACAACAATGAATACCTCAGCCAGTGGCTGTGAGGCTTGTTTTCATTAGTGTAAAGTTCTGTCAGGCACTTGAATGCAAAGTGATACATTGAGGCCAGGTGTTGTTATTTTAAAACTTAAGTGGCAGAATTGGCATATGTTTTATATTTTTCCCTTTGATATGTTTGGTTTGTGCCACCCATTAATGTGGATCCAATTGTTAAAGAGAAGTTGGAAGCCCATGCTGCTGCATGGGTGTAATTCTAAAGTCATGTGTCACAAGAGTCACTGCTGGAAGAAAATGTTAGGAACAAACTCAGAAAGAATATGAATGCAAAACATGTACAATGCAGTGTATGCACAGGTGATAGCTTTGGCCCATACATACTAACTCAGGTAACCCCATCTCCCTCCCAGTTTTTCTTAAATTACTTTGCCAATGTTTTCACAAAATTTTGAAGCACATGTTGCATTAATGTTGAAAGCGCATAGTCATTTTCATTCTCAGACTGACGAATGCTTGACAATTTGAGCACCTGACATGTCTGTCTGGTTGGAACGTGAAACTTACTTGTGACCAAGGTGCATTTCATCAACTTGAGTATATTACTGTACCAATACCATGTTTACTGCAAAAAAATATGATTTCATAATACTCTCTCTTTGAGCTTTTTACTTCCCCTCTATTCCTTTGCCAATGTGTATGTGATAATTGCAGGTTGAACTGTCACTCTTTAAGGCACAGCCGATGCACTCCTCTCCCTGGCTGCTCAAATAAAGGCTGCACTTGGCTTCTCCTCACCCCTAAGATGGGGGAACTGCCATCCAGTCCCTACTACTGTCTTCCCTCCTGCAACATTTCTCTGCCTACTGCAACTCTGAGACATCTCTGCCTTGCACCCAGCTACACCATTTCCCTTACTCCCCACTTTCTTGTCTCCTGATCCCAAGGGGCTTGTCTTCTGCCCAGGTCCCAACAGCACCACATTCCCAGCTTCACCCTTCCATGCTTCTTGCTGCCCTGTGACCCTCTCTATGCTCTAGACCATGCATGAAGGCAGGGCTCAGTGGCAGAACAGGTCTGTGTCCTCAGCCCCAAGGCTCTTGCACAGAACCCAGCCCGGTCCTGAAAAGTGAAGTATCAGAGAAGCTTCACACATAATCCCCCACATGTCATCCTATAGGCACAAAAATCTTGTGACTCCTGATCAGATTGCAAGAACTGGAAAGACTGCAACTCTGCCTTTCTCTGGTTGGAGGGGACCTCCCTACCCCACCAGCTCCTACGACTATTAACCCATCACTTTCCTTTGCAGCCTACTTCCTGTCCCACATATTCTTCTCCTCCCATCCTGGAGCTTCTCTTCAATGACACATCATCTCACACCCCATTCCCCTGAAACCTCCAAATCTGCCTCTTAGTCCCCCGTGCCCTGAACTCCTCACTTTCCCCATCCACCTTTCACAGAGTGTCTGTGGGCTTCCAGAGTCCCTGGGTCCTGTCCAGCCTCCTGAGTCATACAGGACACCCACATTCCTGTGGCTTTCAGCCTCATTGAAAACTGTTGAGAAGTGACAGCCATCTTTACTCAGCGCACCTTCACTCCCACATGCTGAAAGACTGTCAGGAGATGGCTTTTTGCTGGCTTCTGCCCCATTGAGAGTGACAGGAGATGGCACCTTCTGGGAAACTCCATGAGCTGAAAATGGTTTGTAACTTACAAACTGGAAATTAAGTGACCATGAATCCCACTGATGAGTGAACCTATTGATATTCTGAAACAAAGGAACTCTCAGCTGTGCTTGTAACTGTGTCCAGTGCTTCACGCAGAATCAGCAGACATCCCAGGCTTCAGAAGGACTCACAGACAGAGTGATATTCTTGGAATCTTCTTATATGGATAACAAATTTTGCCTTCTTGTCAGGGCCAGGCTTTTGTCAGGATACAACTTTAAATGGATGAACTAAAATTAGGTCAGAGCCACCTAACCTGGTGCCTTTCCTAACATTACTGCTAATGATACAGCCTACAAAGGATCTGCACTGCCCAACAGCCTGCCTGTGAAACACACCATTGGCTGAAAACCCACTTCACAATATCCAGCCAATTATCCTGTTGCTGTGTGAAAGATGATCCTGGCCAGCTGGCTGCCCAGGCTGGGTCTCAGAGAGTGAAAATGGAAAAAAGAAGTGTCCTTTTTGTTTAAAGATGAAGTCCTGGAGACAAGATGCCAGGATTGGACAGGGGCAAAATTCTATATAGGGTGAGGTTGCTGCCTCCATGTCACAGAAAACTTGCTAGTCTATGGGCAGAGTAAGACCCAGGGAACTCAGGGCTGATCTGTGGCCAGGATCAAATCCCACGGAGGTGGGGCTGATCCATGAGGAGGGACAGATACCAGGGGAGATGGAGCTAGTTTGTGGGCAGAGCCAGATCTCAGGGGAAGTAGGTTGATCTATGGGCAGGGCCCAGGTGAGATGGGATTAGTGCAGAGCAAAGCCAAGCTGAATAGGAGGCAGGGCTAGTCTGTGGGCAGAACCAAGTCCCATAAGAAGCAGTGCTGTGGGCAGGGCCAAAGGGAGGAGGGGCTGGTCTGTGGGCAGGGCCAGGCTCCATGGGTGGTGGTGGCTAGTCTATGGACAAGGGGAAATCCCGGAGGAAGCCAGGCTGGTCTGTGGGCAAGGCCAGGTTCCAGAGCTGGGAGCAACCATGGGAAGGGGCTCAGAGCTTGAACATTTATGGAAGGGTTGGTAGGATTTGGGGGTTGGGATAGGGCACTGCTCTCCCATTGACTGGTGTCTGCACTGGCACACTGCACATGTGTAGAGAAGGATGTGGTTGTGAGCCAGGAAGCTGTGGTATGCTCCAACCATGACATGTGGAGCCGAAGTCACGAGATCAGAGCATGCCTGGGCACAGTTCAAACATCCTGGCAATACAAACACCTCTGTTCCCCCAGTCAATAACACCTTTAGACCAGCAACTGGCAAGGCCAATGAAATGCCACTCAAAAACCAACCAGGTAGTATATGGCTGATAGCTAGGAGACAGAGAGAGATCTCAGCTCCATGATACTCATTACTGCAATTTTCTCTCTGTGAGGTTCTAGTGAGAATGAAGCTTTCACCTCCCCATGCCCGTTCCCTCCTTTTCTCCTTCAATGGTGTGTTTGGCTCACTTTGGGCCCTATCCAACAGTGACAGCTGAGAGTGCTCATCCCCTTACAAGATGGTCTCAGCATCTGGGATTGTGCCCTGTATTTGGAGCACCCTCTCTTGCTGAATTCCACACTCTGGACGAGCCACACTATCCTTGGGAATCTCATCTCTGTGCTAATGAAGGTGGGTTTTTTCCTCCCATTTAATCCTACTCAAAATCTGCTCTGAAACCCTAGTTCTACCCACAGTTATTGTATGGCTGTAAAGCTTGGGGGACTGAGATAGTCACCAGACCTTGATTGGTAATTGTCATTGGAAAGCCTCAGATGGAGCACTTCAGAGCTCTTAGTGCTACTGTTTCATGGCCATCAATGGAAGCCCCAAGCAGCTCTTCACCAAGGAAAATAATTCCCCTGGATCTGTTCATAACCACTGGAGCTTCTCCACATGCACTCCAGCTGCATTCACAGCACCAGGTGTGGCTGTACTGAGTAGTGGAGGAATGAGCAGGAGCAGCTTGGAAGAGATGTGACTGTGATATGAGAATATTCAAGGATTTATTTTAGGAGCACCAGACATTTGCAAATGTGATATGAGGAGATCCTGGCTTGATTGCCCCTATGTGTAGATGTGCATACATACCTCTAGGTTCCAGTCTGCACCCAAATGATACACAAATCATACCATAAGGGTGTACTGGTCTGCCTCACAGCGCCTTCTGGGTCTCAGAAACTCAGACTTCCCCAAGGTCTACCAGCAGGCCAGGGCCGGAGGTGGGAATATTCTCAGTCCTGCCGTTTTTCACTAGCCTCACAGTTGTTATGTGATTCCTATAACTATAGGAAGTTTTCTAGCATTGACTCCTCAATCACATTTTTGGAGACCACTGTGGAAGAGAAATGTCCCTCTAATCTCCCTTCTCCTTATTCTCAGGGTACGGCGGGTACAGGCTGGCAAATGGCAGCACAAGGTGTTCGGGGAGAGTGGAGCTTCTCCATGGAGGTGTCTGGGGAACTCTCTGCGATTCCCAGTGGGATTTACAGGCTGCCCACACCCTCTGCCAGCAGTTTGACTGTGGATTCGCCCTGTCAGTGCCAGCAGGGCAGCTCTTTGGGACAGGAGACGGGCCTGTCTGGAACGGCACATTTGGCTGTGAGAGGAATAAATCCCGCCTGAGGAACTGTCCTGTTACTGCACTGGGAGCAACTGAGTGTCCCCCTGGGAGTGAAGCCAGTGTGGTGTGTGCAGGTGAGCCATAGTGGGAAAGAAAAGGATTGAGAAACATCTGCTGCCAGATCTTCACAGTGTGCAAATTAGCCAAGCTCTATTGAGCTCAGTGAGGCTCTGCTGATTTACACCAGGTGGGGACCTGGTCCATAAATTGTCATCCTGTCCTTGCCCCTGACGAGTCGGCTGGAACCGATCTTTCTGTAAAATGCTTATGGTATGATGTGTACCAAGGGAACCAAATTCTGGACTCTTGTCCTCCGTTCTCACTACATAACAGGGATCCAGTACCAGTTGGTGTGGATGCTGGCGGCCATCTAGCATTGAGCAACAAGAACAAGCCCTTCCTATTTCCCACTTCTACCTCTGTCATAGGTATAAACACTGATCATTTTACCAGCTCAGCTCCCATTTTCCCTTGTGCTCAGGGTGCCTGGGCAGCAGATTAGTGAACGGCACCGAGTGCTCTGGGAGAGTGGAGATCCAACATGGAGACACATGGGGAAGCCTCTGTGATTCCTACTGGGATTTGCAAGATGCCAATGTCCTCTGTCATCAGCTGAACTGTGGATACGCTGAATCAATACAGGGAGGAGCCCACTTTGGAGAAGGGAGTGGAACCATATGGAGTGATGCTTTTCATTGTGAAGGGACTGAATCCTGCCTGTGGAATTGTTCTCGTGTAGCCCTGGGCAACCCAGCTTGCTCCCCCAGAAACACGGCCAGTGTTATTTGCTCAGGTAAGTTAAATGTATGTATGTATATGTTCATTACAGTGCAGTGTATTGCCTAGATTAGAATTTTCATGAGTAGTCCCATAGACTACAATACCCAAAGTAAGCAGGGCATCAAGATGTTCCGCTCCCTGAATAAGTTGCCCAGTACAGAGACCCCTCTGCATGCAGTGAGTGGGTGGTGGGGTAGATCCTAGCACTATAACAGAGTGCACTGGGGAGAATGGCTCTGTGCTATCAGCCAGAGGTTAGTGATTCACAGATTCCTCCAAAACTCAGCCCTTCAATAAGTTCAGGTCAGTGTTTCAGAAGCAGCCTATACACAGAGATCTCATCCAAGCTGTGTGGCCATTCCAATCCCATTTCACTCTCTGGAAAATTAGGTGTCTGACCTGGTTTCCTGGCCGAGGTGGCCTCTCTTGCCCTCCCTGGGTTGTGTAGTGGTGGGTTGCAGGCCTCAGCTCCATAAACTGCTCAGATTGTTACAGAACTCCATATAAATAGCCATTTCTTTGCCAAAGCTCCTGGTTTTCAGTGAAGTGTTCAGATGGCTCCAGAACTCTGCTCCTTTGCCTTTGGGAACTTTCACAGAGATACTGCTCTCAGGGCGGCGTCTACACTGGTAAATTCAGTCGACTTAAGCTTGGCTTAGTCGACTTAGGGCTACCCCAGGACTACACCAATGCCCTCCCTGCTGGGGGGGGCACAGGGGGAGCCTGGCATGCCCCCCAAAGGGCACGGCATGTGGGCACAGTGTGACACTGTCTGGATTTAGGGAAGCATTTATGATATTATTTTCTATGGATATCTCATAAATGCTATAATCCATAGGAACTATGTCATGTTTGGTATCAATAGAAAGGTAGTAATTTGCTGGGAATGATTATATAGTTTATGTCTAGGAATTCTATTTCAATTAGAAGTTAGGAATTTGATGTTATATCCATACTTTAACTTGTGTCATTCTGGAGGAAAGCCTTAGATGGGAGGGTGTGAACAACCATTGTCTCCTTAATGTTAAGGAATCTGCCAGGTGATATGGTCCCAGGGAGTAAACTGATGAGCCATTAAGGATACAATGGTTGTATTCTTTATGTCCTTAATGGCTCATCAGGATACTCCCTGGGACCATTCTACCTGGAAAATTCCTAAACATTAAGGAGACAATGGTTGCTCACACCCTCCCATCTAAGGCATTCCTACAGAATGACAGAAGTTAAAGTATGGATATAACATCAAATTCCCAACTTCTAATCGAAATAGAATTCCTAGACATAAACTGTATAATCATTCCCAGCAAATTACTACCTTTCTATTGATAGCAAACATGACATAGTTCCTATGGATTATACCATTTATGAGATATCCATTGAAAATAATATCATAAATGCTTCCCTAAATCCAGACAGCATCACACACAGTGTTCTGTCCTGCCAGGGTCCCTGTCCCCCTTTGCCCCATTGCACACAGGGGGCGCCCCCCCCCCCCCCCCGTGGGCCTGCCCCAGGTCCCCCTAGCCCCATAAAGTCGACCTAGAGCATCCAGTGTGGACGCTCTAGGTCGACTTTGTAAGTTCCCCTTTAAGTCGACTTTAATTTTAAGTGTAGACACACTACATCGACTTAAAGTCGACTTAGTTAAGTCGACTTAATTAAAGTCGACTTAAAAGTGCAAGTGTAGACATAGCCAGGGAGAGCAGCTTTTGCTTTGCTGGTGATCGTTCTGTACAGTGCAAAAGAAATACAACACGGGTCCTTTTTCCTCCAGGCTTCTCCAAGGATATTCCCTTAGCCATCATCAAAGATGGCTTCATGCCACACTGGAGAGCAGCAGTAGCTGACAGTGGGCATGTTAGCTAATGGCTACCCACAGTGGTTCAGGCCCAGATTTTGACAGGTATTTAGGTAGGGCTGCACTCAGCATTGCAACGACTAACTGGTTTAGGAGTCTGTCTCATTTTCAAAAAATATTTAAGCACTTAGCAGACTTAATGGGATCAATAGGATTTACATCCCTGTGCACCATAGTTATGCTAACCTAACCCCCAGGGTGGATACCACTAAATCAGTGAAACACTGTGGGAAGCATCTACAGTACATCATTAAAGTGACATAGGTGCAGCTCTGTAGCGGTGTCACCACAGTGTCTGTAGTCCAGATATGCCCCTAGTAAAACAAACACTTAATGCACACAGAAAAGACTTTAAATATTATTTGGAACACTGTGATGAGTAAGTTTTTAAAAAACAAACAAGGAGTCCTTTGGCACTTTTGAAGACTAATAAATTCATTTATAGCATGAACTTTTGTTAGTTTTTAAAGGTGCCACAGGACTCCTTGTTTGTTTTGCTGAAATAGACTAACAAGGCTACACCTCTGGAACTTTTTTTTAAAAAGCTGTCTATTGGTTCTCCTTATACAGACTGTCCCCATTTTGTTTTTGTTACAAACATTCAGATATCAGGTTTCAGTTTAACATGTTCTATATTTCAGCACACACATCATAAGACATTCCGCATTGATGTCTTAGGCTATGCCTACACTTGTGAAGTCGAGCTTGTTAAGTCGACTTAACAGAACCTCCAGTGTAGACATACCCATCTACACTGGCTTTAAGTCGACTTAAATTGACTTAATAAGGTCGATTTGGGTATGTCTACACTAGAAAAAGTTAAGTTGACTTAATAAGGTTGACTTTATTAAGTTGGCTTAATGTTGGACATAGGTGTCCACACTGGCATTAAGTTGACTTAATAAAGTCAACTTAAGGGCTACTCCCTGTCCACACCATCCTTACGTCGACCTAAGAAGGGGTAGTTATTAAGTCAACTTAAGCTTTCATTAAGTCGACTTAAGGAATTTCTTAAATCAACTTAATGAAAACCCAGTGTGGACATGGAGTAATTTAGGTCAACGTATGCATCCTTAAGTTGACCTAAATTACTAGTGCAGACATACTCCATAAGCCTTAAGTCAACCTGCAGAGGTGGTGTTATTAAGTCGACATAAGGAAGCACTTAAGTCAACTTAACAAGTGCCCAGTGTGGACGCAGAGTTCTGTAGGTTGACTTAAGTGTCCTTAAGTCGACCTAAGATGCCATTGTTGATGCACCCTTAGAGATGATTTCTCAGTGTGGTTGTACTGGACAATTTGTCTCATCTGGGCTCTTCAGAGCTTGGGAAATAGCAGCATCTCAGTCCTTCCATACAGTTCAGGACTTGGTCAACAACCAGTCTGGGAAGTTCTGTACACAACACATTACCACGGACCAAATATTATCCTAATGGAGGACTTCCTTAGCAAACAAAGCTGGCAAAATACTGTCCTGTATCCACTAGTGGTACAGGGGTTGGGACCTGTGGGCCCAGCAGCTCATCTATCAGTCCTGAGTCTATGAGCCACTGACTTCACAGGACTGTCGTTAACTCCTGTATTTATAACCTTCCCTCCCTTGTCCTCTGATTGGGTCAGCCCTCACAGGGTGACTAGTATGTGACCTGCCTCGTGGATTGTCCACAATGAAACAGAAGTGCAGATTATCCCACCTTGTCTCCTCCCCACAGTGTCTTTCTCTTCCTGTCAGAGAAACAAAGTGAAATACTGCCACATAGCGTATGTGGGTCACACTGACACAGAGATCCTGTGCTGTCAATGAGGGGAAATTACACTGGGTCCGATGCTGACTAACCCTAGTAAGGACTCATTTACACTTTCTTAGCATAAGAGAACCAGACCAAATGAAAAGCAAGCTATCATCTGTCACCTGTGTAAGATCCTTGTAAAGAATGTGCTTATCATCCTTCTCCCCCTTCCCCTCCCTTGCTAAATGCTTGGTCAATAATTTGTAGGCATTGCTGTAACAAAAGATAACATTGTAAAGTCAAGTTCCTGCACACCATTTATTAAATATGTAAACAACAAACAAAGGTGGGTACAATTATATTCATTACATAGTTATTACTATTCATTGCTTGGGTGTTGCTGTAACCAAAAAAGGGTCTTTGGGGAGTTGTCACAAATGTAAGCTTTTACATATTTTCACGTATAGAAAGATTGTAATACCCCCCATCGTTGTTTACTTGGAGTATCGAGAGGAAGGAGCAAGCAGTAAAGGTAATGTTTGACCCAATCTGCCTCTGGGCCCCCCTGTTTTCTTCTTCTAACAGTTCCCTGTATCACTGCAGAGCAATGAGGGTTACTTTACAGCTGGTACAGAAACCTGTGTTTCACTTCACATTTGTGTATTAGAAATAATGCACTAGCATCAGGCGGTGTTACTGAGTCTGTTTCCTGTCTCTGTGATCTCAGGTCGTTCACTCAGATTGTTAAATGAAAAAAGCCGGTGCAATGGGGCAGTGGAGATTTCCGTCCGTGGCGTTTGGAGCAGAGTCCTGGATGATGAGTGGGACATGAACGATGCCAATGTGGTGTGCAGGCAGCTCCAGTGTGGAGTTGCTGAGAAAGCTTATACCGCCCCTAAGTCTGAGCGAGGAACGGGCCCTGTGGGGCTGAGAAGTGTTCAGTGTGCAGGAAATGAGACTCATCTGACTAACTGCAGCATATCTGCACATGAGACAGTCCAGGCAGGAATTGCTGAGGATGTCGGCGTCGTTTGCTCAGGTGACCTAGTGTGAAAAACTTACAAACATCCTATCTTTGTTCAATAGAAATATGACCCAATCCAGGATCTGCGTCTACCCCAAGTTGTGCTGAGATCTCCTCAGTCTTTGAAATCTTGTGGATCCCAGGTTCAAACTTTCACCAATTTATAGTTAAAATACAAAATCACATACAAAAAACACCCCATGGCCACATTATGGGGATAAGCATGGCTGCAATCTTTCTCCGCTTTACATTTTTTTTCATATTGGAGCTGATCAAAAAACGTTCATCAAAACTTATTTCCAATGAAAAATCCTCACAATAAGATTACTTAGTCTTTAAAAGTGCCACAAGACTCTGTTGTCTTTCTACAATAGACTAACACGGCTACCCCTTTGAAATAAGATTACAGTTTTTCACAGAAAGTCTATTTCCATGGAAAATATTCAGATTTATGTTGAGAACCACAATTTTATTTGCAGAAGAGAAAACATATTTCTGCACATTGAAGTATTTTGTTGAGGGGGGGATGAATTTCCCAAGCAGATCTACTGTATTTAGCAGCTTTTTAATGTTAAAGTCTCAGAAAATGTGCTGTCTTGAATCAGAAGACATAGTAAAAAAAGGAAGCCATATGTGACCTATTTTCATCAAGAGTGTTATGAATAGTGGCTCTGGGCTAGATCCCTAAAGGCACCTGGACATTACAAGGCTTAACTGGTGCCTGTCATTCAATGGAATTGTCAGCCCTGAGTTACACCCCCAGATCCCTGTACAATGCCTGAGGAGAATTAGACACCCAGAAGCCAGCAAGGTGAATATGGAACCACCTAAACATGCCATTAGTGAAATGCCAAGGAAGGGGATAGGGCTTAGGGCCTAGATATACAGTTATTTAGGTGCCTAACTGCCACTGATCAAAGCCACAGGTCCCTATTTCTAATTGGAAATTTCTGCCATGAACCCTCTTCTGGAGCTAGGCATGTAACTCGGGTCAGCTCCCTCCTTTCCCCATTTTACCCAGAACCCAGTGACTAAGGCACTCACCTGGAAATGGGAATCCTGTGTTCAAATCTTTGCTCTCCCTTATCTGAATTAAGAGCTTGAACGTAGGTGAGTGCCCTAATCACTAAACTATAGGGTAGGGATGACTAAACTGTGGCTTGTGAGTTAAAATTCAGCTCTCAGACCCTGCTATGCAACCCCTTTCTCTGCTTACCAAATTGCAGGGGTAAGTTGGGGCTTCAGCCATGCTGTGGGGTGGTGGGGCTAGGGACTTCTGACCAGTAGAGAGGACAGTTTCAGTAGGAATAGGTAAGAAGCCGTGAACTCACCCCTTCCTGCAAGGCAGAAGCCACGAGACCTCCCTTCATGTTTGAGCCTAGAACTCCACCAGGAATCTCCCATGAGACAGAAGCCCTGAGCTCCTCCACTCCACCACAGGGCTTAAGCCCTGAGTCCTGGGAGGCACACCCCAGTTCTTGAACTTCTGAAGATTGTCATATGTGGCTCAGAGGGCAGGGCTGTTGCTAGGGGGTGGCAATTAGGGTGACTGCCCTGGGGGCCCCATGGTTAAGTGGGCTCCATGGCTAGGCAGCATTTTCAGCAGCGTAGGAGGGGAGCTGGAGTTGGGCCTTGTGCTTCAGGATTTGGCGGCATTTTTGTGGCGGGGGCGGAGCTCAGGCCGGTGAGGGCACAGGGGCTTCACACATGCTGATTCACCCTGAGCCCTGCCCACCTCTAGAGACAGCCCTGTCAGAGGGTTAGTAAGTTTGACCACCCCTGCTAGGGGGTATTCTGGGCTGCATCTCTCCTGTGGGAAATATTCTACTTGGCACAAAGAATTAGTCATTCAATCAGACAAAAAGCAAGAGGTGGACTCTAGCTGGTGGTCAGGATGCTCACCTGGGATGTGGGAGAGTCAAGGTCCCTGCTTCAGTAAATATTTATATTTATAGATGATGTATTTATGAAGAGGCAATTAGGAATCTATATACCTTTGTGGATCTAACGCTTTCTCACATTATAACTACAGCTTTGATATATTTCCTGAGTGACACTCTTCTGTCCTCATCTTCTAACTGTACAATTTTCTTTCATTTAAAGAGATCAATTTAAAAACAAAAACAAAGGATTCTGTGACAGGATTTTTCACTGTTCTTAATTGTACATGATAATTCTATTGTTTGTTTGCTGATATTTTATTCACTTTAAGACTCCACAGCAAAAGTAATGTAGTAACAGATTTATTTATTTATTTATTTAATATATCTCTATGTCATGCATGGTACAGTTACTGCACTGAAATAATCTTTTATGCACATTACAGCTACAGGTAACTGAAGCAATTAATGGCCAGTGGCCACCCAACCTTTTTCAAGCAAATACATTCACGGCACTTAAAATGCCTCGTACAAGAAGTCTGACCAATCTGAATTACTTCTGTATTTGTTTTGTCCCTTTTAGTGCATTGTTTTTAAGGTCATCTGTTCTAAAAAAACTTGTTTTTTTATATATTATGTTATGTAAAATAAATTGGTGCCAATAGGCCCTTACACTCACTTGGTGTTGATCAAGAGTGCTCTCTAAAAATATTCCTTGTTCCCTTACTCAACAAGCATCTGTTCTTTTCTGTGTTTCTTGTTAAAATCAGATTTTTAAAATATTCATGGAAGCTGTTCAATTATCATTATATTGCATATTAACAGCTGGGCTCTAACCCTGCAGGGATCAGACAGATCAGACTGGTGAATGGCGGAGGTCGCTGCGCCGGGAGAGTGGAGATTTACTACAATGGCACCTGGGGGACAGTCTGTGGTGATTCCTGGGACCTAGCAGACTCCAACGTCGTTTGCAAACAACTGAGATGTGGACATGCCATCAATGCAGCAGTCTCTGCTCATTATGGGGAAGGATCCGGGCAGATCTGGCTGGATGATGTGAACTGCTCTGGGAATGAATCCGATCTCTGGGCCTGTCCTTTCAGGGGCTGGGGCCAGCACAACTGCAGACACAAAGAGGATGCAGGAGTTCTCTGCTCAGGTCTGTTTTGTGAATGTGCGCATTAACCTAGTTACCAGGCATTTGAGGAAAGAGTGGAGAATAATAGATGTCAATGTCTTTGTTTCTCCACTACCTACCTACTGGAACCCTGATTTGAAAGTCCCCATGTCCCAGTGGTTCCCACCCAAGGATACTGGAGATATAACATTTTCCTAGTGTGGGGAGGGGTTCTTGCTGCTGTATCGCAGTTATCGTTGAATGTAACTGTTGGGAAATGGGGCTTTCCACAGGTGACCATTGTATTTCTAATGGGCCTGTGGTGTCCAGGAGGGTCTCGGGATCTTGAAGTGATTCTCTCTGGTACTTGTTTATCCTGAATAATGCACAGGGTTGTTAGCGATATATGGGATATCACTCATGCCACCCAGTTTCTCTCAGGATCAGCCAATTTAAATTGCACTTTTGTTCATTTCCTTGTAGAGTTCACGGATCTGAGGCTGGAGAGTGATAGTGACTGCGCTGGGCGACTGGAGGTTTTCTACAACGGGACGTGGGGCAGTGTTTGCTCCAATCAGATGTCTAGTGTTACTTCAGCAATTGTATGCAAACAGCTGCACTGTGGGGATAGTGGGCAGATTGAAGGATCCTCTGCCTATGGACCAGGTTCTGGTCCCACTTGGCTGGATCGCGTTGCATGCAATGAACCTCACAGCTCCCTTTGGCAGTGCCCATCAGACCCATGGAAACCGAAGTCATGTGATGACCGCATCGAAGAGACCCACATTTCTTGCAGTGGTAATTCTGAAATTGTCTGTTCACACACACACACACTCTCAACATGTCTAACTCATTAAAAGGTTCAGATAGAATTTTTGCATGTATTTGCTTTTCAGAACAGACAGTTTTATATGTGCAATAGTGACCCAGACATAGTTTCATTGTCCATTTTTGTGATGTGAGTGTGGCCCATGCAAAACGAACATGGGAGCCAATTATTGGCACACAGTGCAATTGCCTATGGAGAGCCCTTCCTTCCATTAGTGAGCATCATTTGGGAATCTCTCTGGCTCTCCTGTTGGGGTGAGCAAACAGAGATGGGCCAGTGTCAATGACAAAGACTTGGGTGATCGTGGCGAGTGGTTGGAGCAGGAGTCAGGCCCAGTTGTTAGAGCAGGAGCTGGTAACCTGGAATCACAGCCAACGGTCAGAGCTGGAGTCAGTTGTCAGGAATTGAAGCCAAGGGTTAGGAGCATGTTACCGGGAGCAAGGCAAGGAGTGGTAAGGCCGGGACCAAGGCAGAAGCACAAAGTACCTGACCTGTGGTCAAATGAAGCAACATCCGAACAACTGTTGCACCCATTGGGTTTAAGAGCTGGACTGCTGACCCTTCCCACCAACCAGGCGGGGGGACCCTACTATAGGCCAGCTGTGCCTCTTAGGTTGCCTGGATACGGGTTCTGCTGCAAGCTGTGAAATCTGACTCCCAGGCTATGAAATGTGGGTCAGGACCAGAATTCCCAAAAAGGTTGTTGTGTCCTTGTAGGTGTGTTGGGGATGCTCTGCTTACCACGGGTATGGCACCTCCTCCTGGCCATCCTGGGGAATAGCTCACCAAGTTAACACCTCACCCCATGGTTACAAGCCATCCCTCCGCCTCTGTCTCTCTCTGCAACCCATTGCTCACTCTAGGAGCTGTTATAGCCTCTTCGTGACTCAGTGCTCCATCTGAACAAGGCAGCAGTGGGCAAATGCTTTGAGCGGTGACTCAACAGCTGCTGCAATAGCTGGGATTCAATGCCGGATCCTTCCTCCTCTGTCTCTGTCTGCATCCCCTCTCTTGATCTAGGAACTGCTGCGGCCTCTTTGTCACTCAGCTCTATTTTGTCTTCTCAGGAAAAAAACCGAAACTGAAACCATTTGAGACCCCATATGCTGAATGCCCGAACCCTGCGAGTTGCACAGGTATCTCTGCTTCCCTGTATCTCATTCTTGGTCCCTAAGGACTTCCCCAGCTCTCCCAGTAATGTGAGGTTTCTGCATTTCTAGACCAGGACAAGTTACGTATTGTGGAAGGAGAGGACAGATGCTCGGGGAGAGTGGAGGTTTGGCACAATGGCTCCTGGGGAACAGTTTGTGATGACTCCTGGGACCTGGCAGATGCTAATGTTGTGTGTAAACAACTGGGCTGTGGGTCTGCCATATCTGCCCTGGGCAAGGCTGCATTCGGAGAGGGGACTGGTCCTATCTGGGTGGAGAAGGTGAACTGTAGAGGGACAGAGTCGTCTCTCTGGGACTGTCCTGCCACGCCCTGGCATCAGAGCAACTGTGGTCATAAGGAAGATGCTGCTGTGAAATGCTCAGGTGAGTGACAAGAGATGTTTCTGCCACATGCTGTAGTTATCTGGAAGGAGGATGGGTCCTCCTGCCCCCATCCCTTGTTCTCAGATCAGCCCTTCATCCCCTCTGTGCTGGAGCATCCTGGATGGAGTGGAATGAAACCTTTCTCAGGTCTGATTGGCTAAGGCATCATCCTACATAGTCCCTGTGTCCATACCAGATCCCAATGCTGGTTTGTTACTAGAGTCTTCAGCATGGGAAACTTGGGCTGTAAATGACTAACATACAGACCCTGTTCTGCAGTGAAAGAGTTTGTGGGAATCAGAACAGAGTATCGAGCCCCCAGAGGCTCTCAGAAGGGACATTCTCCCTAGTAACAAATATATCACCTGCCCCTCGCACCAATCACCAATTCTCCTCCCTTCCTTTTGGATGTGTGACACTGACTCTCACAGAATAATGTCCCCCTGTTGCATGTTCATTTCCATCCAGTTCCCCTACGCCGCACTACGACCAACAATGGGAGAGTCACGGTGCCTGTGGTCGCCTGCATTATCCTGGGGACCCTGCTCTGTCTGGTCTTAATCATTCTGGGTGTACAAGTGCGAAGTGCCAGGGCACAGCGCAGAGGTGGGTACTCGTTTGTGTCTCTGTGCTAAATGTCTGGGCAGTAGTCCAGGGAGCTGTTCTGACGAAGCTGGGGCATTAGCAGTGTAATGGAAGGCTCAACTCTATTGTCCTGGTCAGCCACAAGTGGTGCTGTGTGTAACAATTTCTGTTAGATAACTTCAGCCATGCCTGGCAGTGCATTTGTAGAAGAGAAGGAAGAAGAGGAAAGGATCAAGTCCACCCAGTAGCAGGAAGGGTAAATGGTGCCTTTAATCACAATGCTTATTCTGTTTGTACATCCAACCTTGCAGGAAGTAGCCACGATACACATCCCTGGACACCTGTACAAGTAAGCTCCGAATACAGAGTTCACAAGACATACATACTTCTAACATGCTAAATACAATATACATAATGCAACAGATGCATGCATGATACAACAGGTAACATCATGCCTAAATCCCAACATGGTTTCACTATACTTAATATGCAGGTTACATGATTAGATTATACTTAATATGCAATATATAATCAGCCCGTCTCTGTTGTTGTTTACAGCTTATTTGGGGATCAAATAATAGTTCTGACCAATGAAATATTCTGAACACCTTGCTCTGTCTGGTACCTTACTTACATCACCTGTTTACCAGAGTAAACTTAATGGCTTTCTAGTCGGGCCATCACAGTAGATGGTTACCACTTAACCATGAATGGTTTCCATTCCACTTTCCTTTTGTTATCTGTATATTGGTGCTTCCCAGCCAAAGCTATTTACAGTGTTACAGCTTCAAAACCAGGTTTGACTTCTTGACTCCTTGTTTCCTAAATCCAGGTGACCAGCTGCCCAGTTATTAAAAAAATCTAATTTCCCTACAAGAATTAGGGGCTCTGATAATGAACACACCTGGAGAGTATCTCTGGGAAGGAAGCTCTGTATCCAGTCCATACCTAGTACAGAAGCCTAACCTGCTGGTAGCAGTCTTGCAACTTACCGTATACAAGAGACAGGGATTTCCTTACACCGCACATGTCCCCTGAATTACCCCAAAACCGTCCTCCCAGTGGTTAACTAGTTACATCATCAGCGTTGCCAGTGTAGTCATTGGCTGGATATTTGAATTGAAACTCAAACATTAACAACACATTAAAAGCACATACAATGTATGATAAACTACTTGTATCTAAGAAAGCGTAATAGATTTGAAAACTATGGACACACACTATTTCTCTGACACTACTAGATCTTATGACAATTTCAGCACATTCATTTTAGTGATGTTAGCGAAGCTAATAATTTCAAATTACTATTTGTAAGAAAGGTCTGAATGAGCTCTCCCCTGACATCTAGTGATGAGGCGTTGTGAGGAAGGGAAGGCTTCAGGACCAGTCTGTATTTACATGAACTCACCTACCCTGCCTAGGTCTCTAGCAAAGAGCTGTGTTGCCCAAGTGGTCAATTTGGGCTGGTGTTGGGTTACAAATCACTTTAGTGGTGAATTGGGGTGGGGGTAGAAATGTTATCAATGTACAAATGTTATCTACATAAGTTCTGTGTGAGTAAAAGGTAGTGGAACTGTATTTAGCCGGCCCTGATTGCAGGGGTCACACAAATGCTTAATTTGTGGGGCTTGCCAGAGCTGAGTCCTGGTACCGCTATGCTTGGCTGTTCATAGCCAAGCACCTCTGGGATCGCTAGGTCAAGTTATGAAAGTTAAATCTTTCTTGATTCCCCAAGAGCTCCTTCTTTCGAACAGAGGTTTGGACTAGATGATCTTCTGAGGTCCCTGTCAACTCTTATCTTCTATGATTCTATATCCTCTTTCATTATGAATAAAGCACTGGTCATACTCAGTTGAACTGTATGCTCTAAGCAGATGGTTTGGATATAAAATCCCAGTGAAGAGAAAGAGTGAGAAAGGGAAAGGGCAGGTGATTTGCTTGGTGGTGTGGGCTCTATCTAAGAGTCACAAGCCCTATTTGACCTACCTCTCTCCCCTGCGCAAAGATAGAGCTGATTAGGCTACACAGAGAGTCTTTTGTTAAGAGACCCCTTCAGCAGAAATCACTGATAATCAGACCTAAGAGCTTAGACCTGCAGTGGGGCAGTGTTGCTGAGGAAGAGATTGACCAGCCTACCCTAGCCTTCAGGTTCCCCTTCTGAGAGGTGAAATAACTGAGAGCTGGATGGAAAATCAAGAGATTGACTCACATGGGGTCAGAGTGGTAGATGGCAGGAGATGGTGCAGGGCCCTCAACATAAGGGTGGAGTGGATAGTGCCATAATGAAGGAAAGCAGCCAGAGCAAGCTGCCGGCACAGCAGTGAGTGGCTGGAAGAATGAACAAGGTACCTTTTCCTCCCCACCTACAAGGTGGGAGGTGAACCCATGTGAAAGCGCCTCTGTATTCCTGGTCTCTACTGACCACAAACAACTACTTTGAGGGGTGGAGTAAGAGAGAAGGGAGGAGCACATGAAAGGAACGTTTGTTTGTTAGATTATATTTTCCTGGCTTTGCTCCAGAATTCTAGATTTGTGATTGGGAAACATAAATCTACATTTTTTAAGCCAAGACTTGAAATGCATTGTTAGCCAAGGTTGTTATCTCACATCATCACCATCGTAGAGGGTCATTATCTTGGGGACTTTCTGTACTAAACATTTTTATTATTATATTATAATTAAAGTTTACAAATGAACATAAGAACAGCCATACTGTGACAGACCATAGGTTCATCTAGGCTGGTATCCTTTATTCTGACAGTGGCTGATGCCAGGTGCTTCAAAGGTAATGAACAAAACAGGCAATCAGCGAGTGATACATCCTCTTGTTCACTCCTAGCTTCTGGCAAACAGAGGTTATTGACACTCAGATCAGAGAATCACATCCCTGACAATCCTGGCTCATAGCCATTGATGGACCTATCCTCCATGAATTTATCTAACACTTTTTAAAATCCTGTTATAGATATGGCCTTCACAGCATTCCCTGGGATAAAGCTCTAAAGGTTTACTATGCATTTATACGAAGACGTACTTCCTTTTGTTTGTTTTAAACCTGCTGCCTATTAAATTCCTTGAGTGACCCCCTAGTTCTTGTATTCTATGAAGGAGTAAATAACATTTCCTTATTCACTTTCTCCACACCAGTCAAGATTTTATAAACCTCTCTCCTATCCCCTCTTAGTTGTCTCTTTTTCAAGATGAAAAGTCCAGTCTTTTTAATATCTCCTCCTATGAAAGCTATTCCATCCCCTAATCATTTTTGTTGTTCTTCCCTGTACCTTTTCCAATTCCAGTATATCTTTTTTGATACTGGATAACAGTATTCAAGATGTGGGCATACCATGGATTTATATTGTAAAAGTGGAGGAGCTTGGTTTGCCAGAATGATCATCAAAACCAATGCTAGCAACCCACATGAGAGGACAGTAAAACATCAAGCCTCTGGACTGCACTGACAAATAGAAAGCTGTATAAGCCAGCCACTCACTGTGACGAAATGAGGAGATGCTTAGGTTTTATTCTGGATGTTAGGTGCTGTGCCTCAGTTTCCCTTGCTTCTTTGGTCATGTATTCTGGTGATGGGACCTAGGTGTATAATTATTGTGGGGACCACTGTAGGGCAGAGGGACCTTCCACAGTCATACATCGGCAGACCTGGTTGAGACCCTCGACCAGTACAGACCGTCTCACAGGATGTGGCAGTTCTAGACCAAGGGGCAGTGTTCACCTAGCCAGGGAAAAAGATAAAGGACAGTGGAGGAACTAGGGGAGGCGGCTGACAGTGGCTGAGTGGGGAAGAGACAGTGCGGTGGTGTGGGCCTAAAGTAATGGGGCCTCGGAGCATGGCTCAATGCACCCCCAGTCTTTCTGTGCTGCGATCCTGAGAGCTAATAAACCCTTCTGACTTCCACACCAGCTGAGAGTCCCTTCTGACAGGAAAGTGGGGTTCTGGGCCTTTGAGCCTTGGAGGACCTCCCCTGGACTCTTCTGGGAAAGGGGGCTCCCACAAGGGGAGCTTCAGGAAGAACAGGGGTCAGACCCTCTGATGCTGGATTTGGGAGCTGGCTGCAATGGTGTGTGGAGATTCGGGCTGGAATGGAGCAGACTCCACCATGATTGAGTCCTGATGAGCACTGACCAGAGGGGACCTGAGCACAGTGTTAAACAAAAGGAATTCTCTTGCAGAATTTAGCCACACACAGAGATAATACTGAAGGGGGTTATTTTCACGATGCGCCATTACAGCGCACTGGGAAGACAGGCACAGGTTTGATGTAATAGTAACAGAACAGTTGCTTATATACACTCTTTCCTATCTATAACACATCCATTTTGATTTTAACTTCCAAAAGCAGACAATGCTTCACTCCAGAGGGAAGGGAGGTGGTAACAGCAAATACAGAATATGCATACAAAACAACCTAGAAACATCAGAGAAGATTAAGAGACCAGGGTGGAGAAATAGAGGAGGGGGTCCTTAAAAATTAAGGGAATGTGTGCTGAAAGGTCAATAAGTAATGTGCTGTTCTTATTGCTAAGCAGAATTACTACGTAGATATCTGGTATATTGCTTAACTTGTATTTTCAGCATGAGCTGTCCTTGAGGCCTCGGCATGCAAGGCTCTAAGTATATTTCAACACTTCATGCCTAAAAACAGTTACTGAGGGGCTCTGTCTCACAGTCAAAGACAATGTTAGAAGTACATAATGAGGCTATTAAGACTGCTGGAGACACAACACAGACACCAGTTCCTAATGAGACCGGCAAATGACCTTTCTGCAAGAAACTCAGTTGACCGGATAGAAGCATGAGGGGCAATAGTGCAGTGGGTCCCAATCAGTCTGTCGTGGCAACACCTAAAGTGTGCCGTGAGAATCCCTGGGAGCTGGGCTCATTTAAATCTCCTGCCCTGCTCAGCCCAGCCACGTGGGCTGTGCAGGGGGGAAAAGCCTGCAGCAGACTTTGCTTCTGTTCGCTGCAGGTAAGTGTGGGCTGGGGAAGTAGGGTAAATAGGTTGGGGGGGCATTGAAGTTGGGGGACTGATAGAGGTATGGGGGGGATGGTGGGGAGGGGTGGAGATCTGCCATTGGCCCCATTCCAGCCCCGGCCGGGGTGCCCCCGGAGCTGGCAGCGGCAACCGCGGCCCCATTTCGGCCCATGATTTTGATTTCAGGTGGTGCTAGAAGTAATAGCATAAGTATATAAGGGCTGAATAACAAGAAAATCATAATGACACTGAAATAGCCAATTGAACAAACATCAAAGGGATGTGGTCCTTGACACACAGGGTGTTCAAATCTAGACTGGACAGAACAGTAAGAATGTGCTGTAGGGACCATTCCAGCACTGACATAAGGGTGAGTGCAGGATGATCTAACAAGATCTACCATCTCTAGTTTCTCTGCCCTGTCCTAACCCTGTCTTTTGTTTTCAGGATCCAGAGGATACTTGGATCCCTTCTCAGATGCCGTGTACGAGGAGATTGATTATAACCTGATGAGAAAGAAGCAAGAGATGTTCGGGCGTTCAGGTCTGTGTGTGTCATTCCTAACAGGGAACTAATCTCTAATGCATTTTCCTTCCTAAAGCCCTGACCCAGAGCTAAATCTCCACAGCCCTCAGCCCTGTGAGTCCTCGATGGCTGCAGGTGCAGGGTCCGTGAAGAGACCAGCGAGTTACTGGACTTAAATGAATGATTTTCCTCCTTAGCAGACTCTGCTAGCCCCATTCTCAGGACACTCATTCCCATCTGCCCATCCTGCAGCCTTGGCATGTAATGCGTTATGGATCAGGAAAATGACTGTTAACTCCATTGTAATTCCATGTCAATGCACTGGGAAGATGCTGCTCTCAGTTTAGGGCACTCACAGGGTCTCCCAGCTTGGTTAGTTTGTCTCCCTTAGGTTACTCCCAAGATCTGTATCCTCCTATTTACTAGTGTGGTGGGAGTAGATCACAGGCTCTGACCCTGGGTAGGGTGTGGCCTAATCCAACAACAAGGCCGGGGGAGGAGCATCTTGCTTTACAAAGGGGGAATCGCGTCTGGGGCTGAGGGGGTCCGCAGCTTCCATAGACCAGTAGCCCCAGCAGTGATTTTGTGCTGGACCAGGCCATGAACTAGCAACGTTCAGGAGGAGGAAGTGATGAAAATTCCTTGCTGATTGTGAAACAAAGCTTGCTCCCCAGCTAATGAGAAGGATCTGAATGAAACCAACAGCAGCGAGGGGATCCCATGGAAAAGGGCTCCCTCAGTGCCTCCCTCACCTCATAGGGGCAATATGGCTGATCCCAGCATCTTTCCAGGCTGATTTTATCCACTCCAAATGCACAAGAAAATGGTTATTTCTCTTGGAACATCTGTGAAGCCTCTCACCACTAAGAGTTGCTGTGAATTCAGCATCTTCTCTACAATGAGCAATATACTGAGACCATTAATCCTGCTCCAGGACCTGGAAGTTTCAGACATCAGCCATTTTCTCCGCTCTCAGTGTGATAACATCCTTTTTGTCATTTCTTCAGGTTCCTATTCAGATGATTCAGTGGCAAAGATGCCTTATTACATCGGGGACAGTGAGGGCGAAAATGATCCTGGATCAAAACAAGGTAATTTGGTGTGTGGGGAGGAGAAACAGAGACAGACAGACAGATCTGAGTGCGGAATTTATTTGACACATTAAAGATTTCTGTTCAATTCTTGTTGCAAATATAATCAAATCCTGACCCTCTCTCTGTGTGGTTGATGGTGCCCTTTCCTAGAGAGGAGCTGCAGGGATATATTCACTTAGTATGAAAAAATCAGTCTTTGACAACAGGCACCTATCACTAAACAACTCCTGATCTGTGCCCCATGATTTTAGCTCCCTACCTCTCTGGCGTGAGCATGTAGGCCAAGTCACAGTATAGCCTGTATAAAGTCAGAGACATTAAACCATGTCTGCACAGAGTTCAGTTAGATTCACAATTGTCTACTCTCAGGCAGCAGCTGTTATCTTCCAACATGTCCAGGGTTAGTTCAATACCGGTGCGGTTCCTGATCTCATTGAAGGACATGAGAAGTTTGCTACTGGATGCAGTGGGGCTGGGCTGGCCCCATTTATTTATGAGGAATTAACAGTAGCATAATTCCTGTTTCCCAGAATGGCCATGACTGCCCTTTTCCCCTGGACCATGCTGTGTTTTCTCTACAAATTCTGTGATAAACAGCCCAAACTCCAAGGCAACAGGCCTTTAATGCATAACTAGAAACCTTCTGGGGAAATGGGCATGTGCAGGGGAAGCTCAGTGTGGTATTTGCTGTTCCAGAGGGAGTTCCCCCTGCGGGGTCTCAGTGGGATTATGATAACGTGGAGGAGACTGCCTTGGACGACATCCCCCTGACTCCAGACACCCAAGGTTAGCAGTGAATCCACCTCCTAAAAGCAACATCACCTCTTAGCTCCAGCTTCTCTGATCTATTCTGTCCTTTGGTCCTGAGTCTCAGGGTGGGGACAATTAACCGGACTAGCCTTGTTGCAGGATGGGGCAGGGGGACATTTAGCAATTAATGGCTCCCCCCATTATTTACTTAAGGAGCCATATCTTTGTCTTTTCCATCTTTCCTCTTTTCATCGCCCCCCGTCCCCAAGCAACTCCCCTGATTTAATTTGATGCAGTCTGCAAGGACAATGTCAAACAGATAAATTGAGGGCTATGTGGTATTCATCCGAAATATAACACACGGAACTCCCTCTGTCTTATACCTGTCATGTAGTTTATTTCTCTAGTCAGTGGAAAGCCTTGTCTTAATGCCATTAATTCCCATCTTTATTTCAGGGACCTCTGCCCTGCCTGGAGATGCCCCAGCCTATGCTTATGATGATGCAGAGGAAGCTTTTGACCCTAAAGATGACCCTGGATCTGGGGAAAGTGCCCAAGAAGTCTTTAGGGTCCATGCAGAAAGTGATAAGATCAGGGATTCACAGAGATGTGAGTGAGGAAATTCAATGTCACCAATGGGCACAACTTTTTCATTTGTCTCATATTAGTATTTTTCCCTAGAAAAGTCTCAGTTCCTGGGGTACATCTACACTGGAGGCTCTGTTAAGTTGACTTAGAGAGTCCACGCTGAACACTCCAGTCGACTGCCAGCGTCCACACTGGCAGGTGCTAGGTCGATGGAGGAGTAGGTGGGTAGCCCTGAGAGGGGGCCTGCAGACCAATTAGGTTGAGTTAAGGGCACTCCCCGTCTACACTGGCTTAAGTCAACTTCATAGGGTCAACTTGAGCGTTAAGTCGATCTTCAGAGGTGGTGTTATTAAGTTGACTTAAGGAAGCACTTAAGTTGACTTAATAAGTGCCCAATGTGGATGCAGCGGTCTGTAGGTTGACTTAACCTTCCTTAAGTCGATCTAAGGCTCCAGTGTGAATGTACCCCTGGAGTTTAACCTAAATCTTTAGAAATTCCTAGAAAAATGTTTTTCAGGCAAACTCAGTATATTTGAGGCCTGACTCCTGATTACTGAACACTTTGGGTTCCAGAGGAACAATCTCCCATTGGGTGGCAAGGAAGCAGCCCTGGCCAAAGCAACGATTGTGTTGAGTGTCCTCTCCCTGTCTGTGTGTGTGGACACCTTTGAGAGGGAAATTCCAGAAGGGATTGTTTGTTGAGTCTGTTTAGTGGGGTGTCTGCTGTGAGCAACTCATCTGACAGAGTCTCTACTGTCCACCAGAGGTCACTGTCATTGAACTGAGCTACAGCTGTTGGTAAATGCCCCCTCCCGGCTATAGCCGCACCCTGACCACTCTAAAAAGAGTTAAATGGACTTAAAGAAAGAATGAGAGGCTATGTCTACACTTGTAATTTTAAATCGACTTTAACTAAGTTGACTTAGTGTGTCTACACTTAACATTAAAGTCGACTTAAAGAGGAACTTACAAAGTCGACCTAGAGCGTCCACACTGGACACCTAGGTTGACTTCTAGGGGTCAGGGGGACCGTGGGCAGGTCCACGGTGGCGGGGGGGCACCCCTTGTGTGCAATGGGGCAAAGGGGGACAGGGACCCTGGCAGGGCATGTGGGCAGGGTGTGATGCTGTCCAGATTTAGGGAAGCATTTATGATATTATTTTCTATTCATATCTCATATATGCTATAATCCATAGGAACTATGTCATGTTTGGTATCAATAGAAAGGTAATAATTTGCTGGGAATGATTATATAGTTCATGTATAGGAATTGTATTTGTATTAGAAGTTAGGAATTTGGTGTTATATCTATATTTTAACTTGTGTGAATCTGTGGAAATACCCGAGACAAGCTGTCTACAACCACTGTGTCCTTAATGTTAAGGAAGTTCCCAAGTACAGTGGGCCCAGGGAGAAACCTGATGAGCCATTAAGAACATAAGGAATACAACCATTAGGTTATTTTCCCTAAGTCGACTTAGGGCTACCCCAGGGCTACACTGGCTTAATTCGACTTTAAAAAGTCGAATTAAGCCTTAGGTCGAGTAGAAAGGTGGTTTAATAAAGTCGACTTAATTTTCATTAAGTCGACTTTATTTTTCTTAAGTCGACAAGCAAAGTGTAGTGTAGATGCAGGGCAAATTAAGTCAACTTAAGCCAAGCTTAAGTCAACTTAATTTACCAGTGTAGACGCAGCCTAAGGCTCTGATCCTGCAAACTCTAGTGCAGTGTGTCGCTCTGCAGACAAGAATCATTGCACTGAATTCAGTGGGACTGTCCAAATCAGCAGAGTTACACAGGTCCACTGGCAGAGTGCCTTTCCCCTAACACGGAATCAGTGCCCTGGGCGGTAGCAGGAAGAGCATGGCCCGGCTGTGTGGTTAGTTAGTGGCCAGGGACCAGGTTTGACATCAGTCCTTTCAGTATGTAAATGTCCAAGTTAGCATAGGATCAGAGCTGGGGCCAAGGGCTGAGCTACCTCTCTGCACCTTAGGGGAAATTGGGCTGGGTTGAAATGTGCGTTTCTTTGGTTGTGATGGAAATAATGTAGGAGCATACATTGGGTGGGCAGCTGAGAACTATGACATCCAGGCATGTCCGTTGGGATCAGGGATCAGATTTCTGGTACCATGTGGTCCCTTAGGCTATGTCTACACTTGTAAAGTTAAGTCAACTCTGTTAAGTCAACTTAACGGAGCATCTACCCTTAAAGTTGACTTAAGTTGATCTTGTTAAGTCAACTTAACAGAGCCTGTAGTGCAGATATACCCATCTACACTGGGCTTTAAGTCGACTTAAGCCTTAAATTGCCCGTAAGAGGTGGTGTTATTAAGTCGACTTAAGGAAGCGCCCAGGGTGGATGCAGAGTTCTGTAGGACTACTTAAGTGCCCTTAGGTCGACCTAAGGTGCTAGTGTAGATGCACCCGTAAACCCTTGTTCACTTATTTATCAATGAAATGGGTATACCCAGCCTCACTCATTCACACTCTCTAAAGTTCACACAGCTTTAGATAAAAAAAAATGGTAGTTTATTGATTAGAACATGATTTTAAGTGTGTATAAAGGAAATCAGTGCACAAGCATTTAATAAAGGGGTCAGGAGTTACCACAAGCAAATAAAAGATATAAAACACACGCTAATCTAACAACACTATCCAAGATTACTCTTTAGCTTATTCTCCTCATTCTTACCTACAAGAGTGGCTGATGGTGATGTTTAGCCAGTTTTGGCCCTCCTTGCCATGTGGATAGGCCCAGTCTCTTGGAGCTGTTCTCAAGATGGTGTTTCTCTGGCAAAAAGCCTCCTCCCGTTCAAAGTGTCTGTATTTGTTTCCAAACCCATCTGTCCCCCTTTCCTGGGCTGAGGTGATTTTTTTTTTTTTTTTTTTGTCCAGGATGGGCAGGAGTCCTCTCCCTCTCCAACCGAAGTGCTATGGGCATTTCAGTAGTTCATTGTTGTCATTATCTTCTCTGGGTACGTGCTCACAGCTCTGGCTGTTTATATGATGCTGGAAGACAGTTCTGTCACCCTCCCCTCTGAGCCATGTAAAATATTTGGAAACATGCTTCATGTCTGTACACATGCATGATGCTGCAGGGAAAACGATAGCATAACAATAAGGCAGAGTATTCAAAAGGGAACGTTGCCTGGCACATTTTGCATCAAACTACACCACACACAAAAGGGAAGAGTATAGTTACACAGGGGTGTACAGCTGTGCATCCCGTGACACTGCCATCCCCACACTTCTGCCCCAGGGAGGTCTCAGCACAGACAGACTGTGCTCCCACATATTTTCCCTGTGGAACCGAGTGAAATAATGCATTCCATTTGTCAGGGGCTCACTCAGAAGAACTGGAAGTAATTCACATCCCATGCTGTAGGTTGCCTATCAATGTTCAGTGAATGTACGGGGGATGGAGAATGGATGCATTAACTGTAATGTGCTGTCTTTGCTATTTTCAGGCTACACTCTACACTCGCTAAGAAGTGAAAGGGCCTCTGGAGCACACCGGGACACCCCATCTTTGCCTTCTGAAGACCCAGGTTATGATGATGTTGAAGATGGCATTTCTGGTGATGTCGGTTTAAGAAAGGCTGAGTTCAGATCAAATGTCCTGTGAGGATATAGATATGTATGATTAGAATTTTCTTTTCCCAAATGCTCATTGGGCCTTGGGAGCATCTGAAACAGTTGCTGCATAGGAGCTCTTCAATTAGCTTTTTTTATTGCAATTTTGTTTATGTGTAAGAAATATAAGTGTGAGACAGAGCTGTGATTTCCCCTGTAATTTCCCATTGATCAGATCGCCTGTAACTTCCCTGCTTTTTAACTTCTAATGTTTCTTCATCAGAAATTTTTGCTTTCTTATTAAAACCTTTTTGAAGGTCTTTTCCAGGACTGATGCTTCTCCCATGAAATGTCTGGGGATCACAACGGTGATACATGGAGACTGAATCACAAACATGCAATAATGATAAAGTGTCACTTCTCAGGTATTGCTACCTCTGGATTGGGACACTGCACTGAGAGTGAATTGTTCTGTCAGGATGTGATAATGAGAAACCCAGTAAATGAAAACTCCTATCTTCAGAGAAGGCCCTAACCCCCACGCTAGATGTCAGATTTTCTTGTGAAATCCAAGAGCATAAATGGGAGGTTATTTGAAGGTACTTTGATGCGCTCACAAGACTGGAGACCACTGAAAAGGCAAGGTTAAAAAGCCCACTTTCAAGTAGAAGAGAGAAAGGGTTCGTGCAATTTTGAGATTCTGTGTAAATTTGGTCCAGAGTCTTGAATCAGTCCCCAGGAGACCGTCTTCTGAACAAATGAACTGCCCCTGGCAGGAGACAGCTCCACTGCACCTGAAGGGCAATGCTGGAATGGGAAGGGATCTCTTATTCGTCCCAGGCCCAAACTCTAAAGGTTCAGATCTTCAGAGGTATTTAGACTCCTACCTTCCACTGAGTTCAGTGGCGCTTTAATACCTGTCTGCTGCTTCAAACTGCGGGGCACAGCCAGGCCCAGGATTTAAACAGCAGCCTGTGAGCTGCCCCCATAGCGCACAGATTATGTCCCAGTCCATTACTCTGCTGTCCTGGGCTGTGAAACAGGTGACTGGGGATCTTCCAAGCCCCCCGTCTCACTCAGAATAATCTCTCCCTGTCATGTGTTCATTTCCATCCAGCCCCCCAACATTGCCCTTTGACCGACACTGGGAGAGTCACAGTGCTCACGGTTGCCTGCATTATCCTGGGGGCTCTGCTTGGGCTGGTTCTAGTCATTCAGGGTTCAGGTGTAAAGAGCCAGGGAACAGGGCACAGGTGGATCCTGCTGGGGTCTTTGTGTGAAATGCCTTCGCAGTAGCAGGGGGAGCTGTAGTTGAGGTTTGGACATTCACAGTGTAATGTACTGTTCAGCCATAAGGTGGTGCTGTATGTAACAATTTAATTTAGCTAACCTCAGCCATGCAAGGCAGAGCATTTAGGGCTCACAGTGAACACACCTGGCATGTATCCCTCTGAGAAGGAAGTGCTGTAGCTAGTCCATACCAGATAATAAAGCCTGATCTGCTAATAGCAGCCCTGCAATCTACTTTGTACAAGATGTATGTGACATGGTGTCCAAAGTTAATACAAAGGGGAAAGGATTTTGAGGCACACGTTGTGTTCTTGTCTATCCTCTCTATTGAAGGAAAAGGCCCAGGTAGGGACCATTGAATTGTGGAAGTAAATGAGTGGTCACGCAGGTGATATAAGAGAGAGGGCTTTGGATTCTGTGATCATAGGACGTTGTTCCAGGAAGAAGGATTACTAGGAAGAGATGGGATCCAGTGGCTATGTCTACACTTACAAAATTAAGTCGACTTTTTTAACAAAGTCGACTGAACTTTTCTAGTGTAGACATAGCCAAGAATTCCAAGTAAGCCGCAGGCAGTTACTGCAAGTAACAGATAGTCAGCTGACCAACTTGTTACATGTTTGGGCTGGGTAACTAGAAAATTAGAACCACTGAGAGACACTTAATAGACTGCTCTGTACTAAACTACAAAGATGGCAAGACAGTGTGAATTTTGTCAATGGTGGGAACTGGGAATGTAGAACTCAGAGGGAGGAAGGCTAAACTGCATTAGACGGCTCAACCAATAGGTGGCACTGTTTGTAATATACCTTGTTTAAGTTAACTTTAGCAGTACCTGGCATAGTATTAAAACAAGGGTCGGCAACCCATGGCATGTGTGCCAAAGCTGGCACGCGAGCCTATTTATAGCGGCACGCATGGCTTCCAGCCCTGTGGGCTGCTGTTCCTCCCCCCTGCTGGCCCTGCCCCAAGTGGGCCTGGGGCCACACAGAACCCCAATCCTCAGCTCGGGGGCAGGGCCAGTAGGGAAGGGCCCCGTGTGCATGCCTCCCATCCCCTGCTGACTCCGAGCCCCAGCTGGGGAGGGGCAGGGGAAGGGGCAGCAGGGAAGAACCTGTGCGCACCTCCTGTCCCTTTCTGGGCTGAGCAACTAAGAAATCGATGTCCTGAGCTGAAAGCAAAGCAAGAAGCAACTGCCAGCCGAGGAGTCCTGTTGGCTGTGTATGGGCAATTACCTCTGAACACAGCACTCCTCTACTTGAATCAACAAAATGTAAGAAGGGGTGTCAGTTTTATCTCATTAAAATTAACCAGTCTGCACACACTTTGATTAGGAGTGTGATATTTATTGAAATGCCCCTATCCAAGCTCAATCATTGAGGGAAGTAGGGATCAAAAAAAGTCACATTTCACAGCTTTTATGTCTCCTGGTGGGAAAGAATAAAAAGAGAATGATTAGATCTATATTTTTTTTTCCCCACACACACTATTTTTCTCCCTAAAAATTATAATTTTGGGAGTAATCTGTTGCTAGAAATACAATTTCTAGGAATCCAGTCTCGCAAGAGGTTCCAATGAAGCACCTACGTACAGGTACTTGGTTAGTGGACAGTCTCCAGGATTAACTGCACAGTCTCAGCTTTATGATAGACTTTTGGTTCATGATCTTCAGGGAATGAAAATAAAATCCAGTTTGTCCCCATCCTCTTTGGAAGTGATGGCAGAGAACAGGCTATCCTGATCCATAGCAACATCAGTCGATTTCTCCTACAACTAGGTATCTACTTTTCCTTTTTCTCTCCACAAACAGCCAACTCTCTGGCCCCCCTACAATTGCACCCTGTAACATCCCCCACACAGTTGCTTTATCCTGACGGGAGAGAGCTCTGCCATTGGCATAATTACACCACCCCCAAAGAGTGACACTAGCTGTGTTGGTGGGAGTGTGTCACCTGCCATCATAGCACTGGGCACACCACTACTTGTCGGTAAAACTTATGACAGTCAAGGGGGTGTTTCTTTCACACCCCTGACTGACAAAAGTGCTAATGTAGACATAGCCTAACACTCTTCTTTCCTCACTTGCACCTGTCAGGCGGCTGTTGTTCTCAAGGCAGGTCTACACTTCCTGCCTTTTTTGGTGGCAGTCAAACAGAGATAAAATAACCTGTGTATCTGCATTCCGACCACCCTGCTCCCAGTCTGTCCACTGCACTGAGTGAAGGGAGGGGCCTCCCTTCGACTCAGCACTAACCCAGTTGCTGGGGTGGTGTTTAGAGATTAGCTTCCTGATCAGACCCAATCAGGCCAGCAGGAAGTTCAAACTGGCAGCAGCAAATTTGCCACCATCAGTGAAGACGAGGCCCGAGTTACCTTTTCCTGGCTCCTAGAAGGTTTCAGCTTGAAGCCTGACTGCAGGGTGTATTATATTCAGCAAGAGCATACTCGTCTGGAAAAGAAAAGGGAAAGGAAGAGAACATTCAAATTCCAGTGACAAATTGCAGTGTTCTGAAAGGGGGATTATCAGTGACCACAGAAGCCATTAAAACCCACAGCTGGCCGGTGGCAGTTGACTCAGGGTCACAGGGCTTAGGTTTCGAGGCTGCTTCAACACCGTGTAGACTTCTGGACTTGCTGAGCTCTGGGACCCTCCCATCTCACAGTACTTTAGAGCCCAGCTTCCAGCCCGAGCCCAGACATCTACACAGCAGTGGAACAGCCCGGCACCTCGAGTCAGCAGGTAGAGGCCAGCTATGGATGTCTATTTCCTGTGCAGGCATGTCCTATGTCGATCAGATGGTAGACTGTACACTAATACGGAGCAGAATATCCTCTCCCATCCTCTGGACCTCTCTACTGATCTGGTCACAGACAGTTTTCAGTGTTTATCCCAAAGCTGGACAAACAACATGGGATCTTAATGTGTAATGACGATGCTGTTGTCTTTGGTAGAACATGGTCTCATAAAAGCTATTATCTCACCCACCTTGTCTCAGGCCAGACTAGATCAGACAGAAATGCTGATCCTGGATCATTTATTTTTACCATCATGTCAAATCCATGGAATGACAACTAAGCCTCACACTGAACCCCTTTAGTGCATGGGTTCTCAGACTGGAGTCACAACATCTGAGGAGATCACAACGTGGTTATGTGAGGGTAAGTGAGTAAGCCAGGTGAGGGACCATGAGATTGGCATGCTGCATCTGTTGAGCTGTGAGCCTCCCTGCTTCTTTCCATGGTAGGAACATGGGAGGCAGAGAAATTGGGGACACACGGATATTGCTCACCCACCCCTCAATGTTCCTTCCCGCAGGTCAGCCGCTCTGTGCATGCAGGTCTGTTTCCTAATGTGGGCTCAAGGGGACGGGTCCAGGGGTTAGGGATGAAAAGGGCACAGTGCAAGATTTAGGAGTCCATGGGGTTAGGAGTGAGGGAGGCAGTCCATGGGTGCCAAGAGCAATGGGGTTGGAGGTCAAACTCAGAGTCTTGCTTTGTGAAAGACCTCATCATTATGATGTATTTGAAAATGACCGTAGCTTGTAATAAGTAGTTCTTGAAGTACCACTGTCCATCCTTCTTTGTGTTCACATTAAGCAAGAAAGAGGAGAGAGAGATTGAACTCCCAGTGTCCGTGCTTGGGCCCAGTTTGCTGTACTGGAACCAGGAAGAATTGGTAAAACTAGAAAATACTGTTACAATCAGTAAGAAGTGAAGCTTCACTTTCCACTCACTGTTACTGAGAGAAATTCCAAAGGGGTAGCCGTGTTAGTCTATTGTAGAAAGACAACAGAGTCCTGTGGCACTTTTAAAGACTAACAGATTTATTTATCGCATGAGCTTTCGTGGGAGAAAATCCCACTTCGTCAGATGCTTCAAAGCATCTGACGAAGTGGGA
>ML688386.1:1250689-1297897 GCA_007922175.1 Pelusios castaneus | reverse complement strand
GTCAGATGCTTCAAAGCATCTGACGAAGTGGGATTTTCTCCCACGAAAGCTCATGCGATAAATAAATCTGTTAGTCTTTAAAAGTGCCACAGGACTCTGTTGTCTGTTACTGAGAGAGAGAGGCAAATCCAGAAATGGAAAGAGGCCTGCACCTGAACAGCTGGGGAAATGCACCAGATTTTGCAGCTATTTAAACTGCCTGGCTTGTGCTAAAGCTTGATTCACCAGGTCTCTTCTCAGGCTCAGCGAGGCTTCCTACCTGTTTCATAGTAGTCATAGATGTGCACTGAAGCAGGTCTGGTATCAGACACAGGAAGGTTTTGCTCAATTGAGAAAGAGAATCTGATTTCCTCCTGGGACACCTGGAAACAGGATAGAAACATGCATCATCAGGCTTTGTTTCTTTTAATAGCCACTTCACTGAATCACTCTGAGCAGAGATGTCTAAGCCCTCCTCTTTCTTTCTCCACTCAAACAGTTCCCGGTACCCTCTCTCTCAGTTTGAATATCCATCTCTAAAGTGCTGTGTTTTGTTTAGATTAAAAGCCCTTAGGGGCAGGGACTGAGGTTTATTTATGTGTGTAATGTTGTGGAAACATACAGCTCTTCCATAAAGAGCAAGAATATGTGCACAGATCTTTCTTCCATGGCGCAATATTGCTTCTTTTTTTCCTGCATTACCCTGCACTCATGTTTAGGATTCAGAGACAACAGAAAAATAAGCATAAGTTGATTGCAGTGTGACTAGGCAATCTTCATAACCCTTCGTACAAATTATATGAGAGGGTGAGAGATATCTTATGTGTCTCTCTAGAAAACAAAAAACACAGGCCGGTTGCTGACTTGCTGATGAAGTTTTGTTTCATTAATTAGAACTGTATTTTAAGTTCCAAATTTTACAAAACTAAAAAAGAAAAGTGTGTTCTTCCCAAACTTACGTTCTCCAAGTAGAAGACGACATGGTTGTTCTTGGTATCCACCTGCATCACTGTACCATCATTCTGAAGCTTCAAAGACAAATGATACCAAGTTTAAACGCAAGAGACATCCCCAGACCTACACAAACAGCCATTTGTAGCAGGGCTGGCTGCTGAATGTGTGTGGTGACACAGGGACATCTAGTAACCAGAACGGGAAATACAAAAACTGTATTGCAGATGTCCTAAGAGGACTATTGCCATGACGAAGCATAGGACTTTGCCAAATTCAGCTTTTGGGGGATATTATTAAGCACTCAAAATTAGGCTCATTTCAATGGAAAATCTTGGATGTTAGGGTTGTTTTTTTTTTAGCGTAATCAGACTCATTTTCTAGTGAAAAGTGCAATGTCTTTAACGCAAGGCACCTGTTTGAGCAAAATAGTTCCACCATGAAAATAAGCAAAAATTAAGGTTTTTCAGTTCTAAACAATAGCAATTTTGCATTAAATGCACACAAGTGAAAAATTTGGGATGTTCCAAAATTAAATTAAGAAGAAGAAACAAAGCAAAGTACTGCCAGTGACAAGGCTTTCATGTGGCTCCAGTCCCAAAAGATAATCAGGTTAATAAATGTGGTTCAAATGTACACAAGCATGCAGAGAAAAGCAGATAGAGGATGAACAGACTCTGATAGGAAATGCTTTCAATCACATCCCACTCCTCCCTTTACTTCCCTGACAGTGAAGTTGCATGGTGTGAAGTTCACAAACATTTCTGTGATATGTGCCAGCCACAGCTACTGTTGAAAGAAGCCTATCAGGAGAGGGGACTCAGATTGAAACCCCACTCTCAGCCTAGATTTGAGAGTGTTTAATTTGGGGATTTGTACCCATGATTGGATTCATTCCGGTGTAAATCCTACCCTACTTAATGTCTTTGTGTGAAATGCCTTAAAGCGGTGTTTCTCAGGGACCAGTTTCATGGTCTTGGAGATCTCTCTGGCACGGCTTAGGAAGGCAGGAAGCTGCTGCCCAGAACAAAAAAGGTTGAGAAACACTGTTTTGCAGTCCATGGTGGGAAGCTGAAACTACTTAAATCCACGCTACCAATAGAACAGTGAGGAATATTAACCATTGGCACAATTTTCCAAGGTGTGTCCCCCATCCCTCAACATGCAAAGTTTTTAAATGGAGATTGGTTGTTTTGTAAGAAATGAGTTTTAGTTCAATCACAAGCTGTGGCCTTGATACAGGAATTCTAGGTGAATTTCTAAGGCTTATCTTATGCAGGAAGTCAGACTAGATGATCGCAATGGTCCCATATGACCCCGTAATCTATGAACCATAACCTGGGGATTACATTGTACAAGATGGAGGGGGAAGGGAAATACAGATTGTTCCATGTTTGTTCAATGGTGCTGCACGTATATTGGCAACATCACATGGCAAGGTGTCCAGATAAGCACGGGGAGCCACATAGATCACATGGATTATGAGCCAGAGTGCCCAAGACCAAGCATGTTTAATGTCTTCACGAGTAGTTACTGTGGAAATCTGCCATCATCTGATGAGCAGCTAAAGCTCAGGGGATGTGTCTAGGGGCCTGGCACAGGGGGTTAACTGATTTTTCCACAGGGCTCAGGCCACCAGTTTGTTGCTCAACTCTTCTTCTGATGCAACTCCAGTGTGACATCCTCTAACACCCACTGCCCTTTGAGGGGCTTAGGGGTGTCACCTCCTTCCTGTACCTTCTTCAAGGATGAACTAACAGGGACGTGGCCCGAGAGCATCTTGACATCGATAATGGCCATGTTGGAGGTATTGCGCTTGCCGGTGTAACTGAAATGAGAGAGACTTGGTTAGTCTGGGCCACAACTGGGAGGAAACCCAACGAGATGCTCCTCTACAGAGCAGAAATAGCTTGTGAGATCTCAGTGGGTGTGTCTACACTTGTAAATTAAGTCCACTAAACAGGCTTAAGTCGACTTAATTTACTCTGTGTCTATACTTGAGTTTTCTTAATTCGACTTAAGCAGTTCCTTAAGTCGAATTAAGGAAAAGTTAGTTCAAATTAGTAAAACCTCATTTTACTTCCAAATAACCCTTAATTCGAACTAGTTAGTTCAAATTAAGTCAATGTGGCCATATTAGTTCAAACTAACTGCTTAGTTCGAACTAACTGGCACATTGAGCTTAATGCAACCGACTAATTCGAACTAAGCAAGTGCCCTGCATGGCCATGGCTAGTTCAAACTAGCATTCTAGTGAGGCCATGCTAGTTCAAATTAAGTTAATTCGAACTAACTAAAATTAGTTCAAATTACTTCAAATTAATTTATTCGAACTAACTTTGGTAAGTGTAGACATAGCCAGCAAGCTGCACAGCCCTCCCTGCCCACTCAGTCATATTGGTGGACAGAGAGGTTAGCAGTTGGAGTCAGTGTCATTCAGCAGAATGTGCTGGAGGACTTACTGCAGCTACTCAATGGTATGTACAGCTCACTCTTTAAATCCCTCTCCTGCCATGTTACCCCAGGTGGCATCGGGGGTGCCGGTGTAGTGAGTTGAGGTTACCTGGCTGAGAGGACAAGGTCAAGCTTTGGCAGGAAGTCGCCTGCACAGGAACTGTTGACCGTCTGCACAGAGAGGGAGAACCCAGCAGCCTTTTGGGGCAAGTGGATGTTGTATCTCAGGGTTGTCTGGAGAGATAAAAACGGCCATGTAGCAAAGCAGCCCCTGCATCACCTGCTGTAATGCCACAGCTCTGCTGACAGGGAAGTAGAGGAGATCTCCTGAGTTGTCAGCTGAAAGGGCTGGAGCCTTTGTTTACCTGCAGATAGACACAGCCGCTGCCTTCCACTTGCACACTGTAATTCCCTGGGAGACTGGGCAGGGACACCTGCTGCAGTAGTAAGCGGTTCCTATTGTCCACCCTGAAAACCTTCTGGAGATTCCTGGAGCTGATCTCAACGGTGTTTTGGTTGTCCTTTGAGAAGGTGAGATACCCGTACAGAGCGAGTGCTTGGAGAGCGACAACAGTGTCCTAAAAAGTACAACACGACCCCTCATTAGCGAGACAATGCCTGAGATTAGCACAGGTCCTACACATCCCAGCGAGCCCATCACCACCTGTTATGGGATATAGTGCAAGGAGTGGAGAGGGAAAGCAGGAGGTTGGGTGGCTTGAATTGAATGAGGACACCTGCACTCTGTTGTTGATTGCCACTGACTTGCTGTGAGAATTCAGGCAAATCTTCGCTTCCTTAGTTTTAAATGCTGGTAATCAAGACACCTACAGGAGAGCCCTGATAATTAATGTAACTGCAGTACAAGGCACTCAACATCGTTAAGGCCAGTGGAAAAAATTAGCTAAGCCATCCGGTGAATCTGCATCTAAAAAGCATCCTGCCTGCCTCGTTTCTTCATTTTCCCTCTATCTGCTCCAAAATCCCTGTCAAGTAAATGGCTCTTGCAGCAGATTTGGACTAAGGGGAGAAGGAAGTTTCAGAATCCCAGGATCCTCTCTAGGAGCACCTTCCCCACAGTGGAGGAAGAAGGATCCAGCTTCAGGGCTTGACTCTTTTCAGGGTCTATTCCTTTGAACATGAGCAATGGCCACCTGTGTGGAAGAGAAGCCTCCATATGGGTTCTGCTGTTTGGCAATCCACTGCACGATCTGGGCTACATATGATAGCTCCTCTGGAGTCAGGGTAGGTCTCTGGAGCAGCGCCAGTACCACATAGCTGGTCATCTCCACCTCAGCAGAGGCAGCACGGGAGTAGAAGGAGGGGAATTTTTCTGCCAGCGGCTTCTTTTCCCTCTCCCAGTGCACCGAGCCACCTGAGAACAGAAAGGAGATTATGAGGAGCTTGATCAATGAGTAGTTAATGTGAAATGTTGCCATGTAGGGGAGGCAGACTAATTCCCAATGCTGGTCCCTTGCTCCCACCCTTCTTCAACATGGAGTAGCAGGTCTGGGAGGTGGGTCAGGCCAACCTCATTTCCCACTAGCTAGTGGTCTGAACTGCACAAGACCCAGGTACATTTCCAGCAAGATGAAATGGTAGAGGGGAAAGAGTGCAAAGAAAGGAAAATGAGGCTGCAAAAACTTCAGGTCTCGATTTCCCTTCTGCATAGGCCACAAGGTAAAGAGACATTCACAGAATGCATATTCCAATTTGGAAAGTTGCTATGAAATGGAAGGTATCAAGGACTGGACAGTAAGTGACATTTTTTGAACCACAGCCTATTCTCCCAAACTGCTCTCAATGGCCACCTCACGGGAAAATGCAAATGACACTCACCAACTTTTGTAGCTGATTTTTTCAGCTCCTCCAAAAAGAATTTCCATTTCTCCTCATTGCCAGCTAAGCCATAAGTGTAGGCCAGGAGAGCTTGGTCATAAGAATTGAACACTCTGCTGGCTGATGCAGCATCCAAGCAGGCCAGACCATTCTGCACCACTGTGTGCTATCAATAAAAAGAAATGCATTTTAGGTTTGGCTGGTATGCAGTTCAGTAAAGCAGCTTCTCCTTAAGGGTTTCAACTGTTCCTTAATCATATATCACTGGAATCCCACGCTGAGCACACAGCATGATCACTTCCAAAGGGATTGTGACATGTAGGAAGACCACTTAAAGAGGAGGTCTTGTGAAGAGTGACCGGGAAGAAGTGGCACCTGCTTACACAACACATCTGCTTCCTGGTTTCATACAGTGTTAGGAGCAGCATGGCCTAGTGGACAGAGCACTAAAGTAAGGCTAGAGAGACTTGGGTTTTAGCCCCAGCTCTGCTTCTTGCCAGCTTGATAACCAGGTCACACTGCTTTTTTGTGCCTCAGTTTCCCCATCTGTAAAATGCGGATAATGATACTGCCCTCCTTTGTAAAATGGTATGAGATTAACTGATGAAAGGAGCTATACGAGGAGCTCAGTTAATAAGTTATATCAGTTATATTGCTGTTGTTGTTTGCTGACTTTCGTGACAAAAATAAATACTCACTTCTGTGAGCCTTGCAGAATTATTTCAGCTCTGCGTGAATGAAGGGACTTAATTATCTTCCCCCTGAACAGTCACAGTTACCACTCAATGGTGAATGTCAATATGGAGGTAATGGGATTGCACAGGTGTAACTACTAAAGGCACAACTTGATTTTGCAGAATGTTTTTATTACTGTCTATCCTGTTGTATCTCGGTGCCCCACTTTCCTTATAACACCCCTATGAGAAAGGGAAAGGTCTCTTATAGATCAATCACTGGATATGAGACAAGAACAAAGGAGAAGACTAAATGGTCACTTTTCGGAATGGAGAGAGGTTAACAGCCGTGTCCCCCCAGAGGTCTGTACTGAGATCAGTACTGTTAAATATATTACACATGATCTGGGAAAAGAGGTAACCAGTGAGGTGGCAATTTTTGCAAATGATACAAAACTACTGAAGATAGTTAAGTCCAAAGCAGACTGTGGGGAAAACCAAAGGGATCTCAAAAATGGATGAGTGAGCAACAAGATCATAGAAAGTTAGGGTTGGAAGGGACCTGAGGAGGTCATCTAGTACAAACTGCTGCTTAAAGCAGGACCAGCTCTAACTAAATCACCCCAGTCAGACCTTTGTTAAGCTGGGCCTTAACAACCTTTAAGGATGAGGATTCCACCACCACCCAGGTAACCCATTCCAGTGCTTCACCACCCTCGTAGTGAAAAAGATTTTCCTACTATCAAACCTAGACCTCCCCCACTGCAACTTGAGTCCACTGGTCTTTGTTCTGTCATGTGCCACTACCGAGAACAGCCTAGCCCCATCCTTCCTGGAACTCCCTTTCAGGTAGTTGAAAGCCATTATCAAATCCCCTTTTCCACTATAAAATGGTAGATGAAATTCCATGTTCATAAATGGAAAGCAATGTACATTGGAAGACATAAACCCAATTATACACAAAAAATGATGGGGGTCTAAATTAGCTGTTATGACTCAAGAAAGAGATTTTGGACTCATTTTGGAGAGTTTTCTGAGAACATCCGTTCATTGAGCAGTCAAAACAGCTAACGGAATGTTAGTAAGTGTAAGCAAAGAGATAGTAAATAAGACAGAAAATTTCACAATGCCCTCTATAAATCAATGGTATGCCCACATTTTAAATAGTGTGTGCAGTTTTGGTTGTCTATCTCGAAAATGCATTAGAAATGGAAAAATGTACAGAGAAAGGCAACAATAATTAAGAGTATGGAACAGCTTCCATATGAGCGGAGATTAAAGAGACTGGGACAGTTCCGCTTGGAAAAGAGACAACTCAATATAAATATTCTAGAGGTGCATAAAATCATGAACGGTGAGGGGAAGTGAATAAGGAAGTGTTATTTACCCCTTCACATAACACAGGAACTAGGGACCACACAATGATATTAATAGACAGCAGATTTAAAATAAATGAAAGGAAATACTTCACAACATCCCTTGGAAATGAGTTCCATAGACTGACTGTGTGATGTGTGAAGGCCAAAAGTATAGACTGGGTTTAAAAAAACAAAACAAAAAGGAGCCTGGTGGGACTTTTAAAGACTAACAATTTTATTTATCACATGAGCTTTCTGATGAAGTGGGATTTTCTCCCATGAAAGCTCATGCAATAAATAAATTTGTTAGTCTTTAAAAGTGCCACCAGACTCCTTGTTTGTTTTGCTGAACTAGACAAATACAGATACTACGATACCCCTTTGGAACTTGGGTTCAAAAAATAATCAGATAACTTTATGGAGAATCTATCGAACAAAGGCTATTAGCCAAGATGACCAGGAATGTAAACCCAAGCTCCAAGTGTCCCTAAATCTATGACTACCGGATGCTGGGAGTGGATGACAGGGGATGGGTCACTTGCAAGTTACGCTGTTCTGTTCATTCTCTATGGACCTTTTGGCCTTGGGCAGTCGGAAGACCGGATCCTGAGCTATAGCGACTACTGAGCTAACCCAATCAGGCTATTCTAATATCACTCCCATCACGCCCATTTCAGAAGAGAATCAGTGAGGTGAAGTCATGTGCAGGAAGTCTGTAGGGCTTAACAAAGTCGCCTTAACTTTTCTAGTGTAGATATAGCCCCTTGTCGACCTTATTAAGTTGACTTGACACTTTAAGTCGACTTAATAAGGTCAATTTAGGTGCTAATCCCTGTCCACACTGGCTTTAAGTCAATGTAAGGAGTCGACTTAAGGCTTAAGTCAACCTAAAACTAAGTGTTATTAAGTCGACTTAAGCTTTCCTTAAGTTGACTTAAGGAAATGCTTAAGTCAACTTAATAGAAGCCCAGTGTGGATGCGGCTTTGTTTAGGTCAACTTGGGCCTCCTTAAGTCAACCTAAATTGCCAGTGTAGATGCACCCTAGCTGAGCAGGGCACTGAACACAGGCCTTCCAAGCCCCAGGCTAGCACTCGAACCACATCTTTCCTCTCTGTTGCAGTCACGATGTGGGGAATGAAAACACAGCTTGACTAATACCCCAGAGCGAGTTTATAGGGCCAGATATTAGAACAGCCGTCTAGTTCACACCAAACACATTTGTTCTGGGTTCAGCCTTCAGTGTTTTCTAATACAACTGGACTGTTGTTGGGAGGTAAGATTGTCTACTGATGTGTGAATCCAGAACAGCAGTTAAAATGGGGACTCAATACATGACTAGTCGATGTCATGTGCTAAGTCTTTAGTGCATTTGTGAGGCCATTTACACACAATAATTCTAGTACATCATTAGGTGTAGATCCCTTATTGTGGTCATATAGAAACTCAGTCTGCAAAAGCCAGTCATATGTCACAAACAGTTCATGCTGACCAGTTAATAGGGCAGGGTAGCATTTAATCATACCGAATTGGGGAGTCCAGCCTCGAGCAATGCTGCAGTTACATAGGCAGTGAGTGAAAGGCCATCTTCTGCTCCATCCTGAGCAGAATACACAGAAAAAGAACAGGTCACCACACTTGTCCTCAGATAAACCAACATGTATGCAGGTTAAATACTCAAATTACCAACCAGACTAGACACTGTAAGGAATCCAGGAGCACATACAAAAAAAATTGGGTCAAATTCTACTCTTTGTACCAGTAATATAGAGGCAGAAGGACTTCAGTAGACTTACTCAGACATTACATTAGGATTACACAGCAGAATATGACCCCACAGCCTTTAGTTACAGATGCATATATCCAGTATTGGGGAACAAAACCCAGAACCTGTGACTCAAACACAGGTCCTTCTATTGCATTGTCTGTCAGTACTGGTAGAAAATCATTCTCTCTGTGGGACAGCTGGCTGAGGGCAGAATATTCCCAAGGCAGGGTTGAACATTTGGGGATAAGTGTAGCATTTGGCAGTGGCTGGAGAGTTCGATCCCAGTGGCAGGATTGGAAGCCTGAGAGAAAGCGGAGCTCACTCACCTCCAAAGCATTATTGAAACGATTCCCAACATGTTGAAAGCAGCCATCTGGCTTCTGTTTACTTGCCAGCCAGATCAGGGTTTGAGATTGGACATGGTCATCAATATAGATGTAGCGTTTGGCTTGCTCAAAAGATTTGTATACGGAAGCAGTGAGCCTGCAAGGGAGACGCACAATAGAAGTGAGGAGCAGGGAATCTCTCTTTATTCTACTACCACCGTCCACGTGGGATGCTGGAGGAGGCCCATCAAGCAGAATCCAAAGCTCATTCTGGTCTCAGATAAACCTCCACTCCATGATTTTCCCCATTACCATCCCTGAGTGAGCACTGCTAGCTGGAGAAGTCTGCACATTAGACACACACCTGGGACTGAGGGAACTTTAAGTAGAGGCACCATGTTTCAAGGCCTGTTTTCCTGATCTACAGAACTCTCCCCCAGAAGAGCAATTCCTGGAGGAAGGGCAGGACATCTGTGTGTTTCCTGCTGTAGCAATTAGAGGCCATGTGCCTCACAGAAGGGTTAATTGACCCCAATCACTCAGCAGCAAAAGCTTCAGGATTGACAGGCAGCCCAACAGAGTAGATTGACAAACTCTAAAGAGTGAAGTTCCCTGTTCATGCAAGAATAGGTACTATTCACGTTGCACTAGTGTAGACTTCACCAGGACATTGACCTCATCTATCCACCTCACCCAGACTGCACCAAAACCTGGAGATGAAAAGCTCCATTCCCTTAAGCAATATAGGATAGCAAAAGAGGGTGAAATGGAACAATGCCCTAGAGGTGAACGGCTCTATCTCAAATTCCCCAGTCCTGGGCTGCCCAGGGGATGGATTGTAACCAGTGCCACAGAGGTGAAAGGATTCATACCCCCAGAGCCAGTTAGACCCCTGCTGGCACTTCTCTCCCTGGCTAAAGAATTAGATTGTAGAAATATTCCTGTTCCACACCATAAACAGCTTCCTTTCCTAACCCAGCACCCTAAGCAGCTTCCCATCTCTCACCAGGTGTTCCCTTCCTTATCTCTGGTCCCAAAGGTACTGTAGGATCCATCCCAGTGTTTGAATGACAGCTGCTTCTGGTATCCTGGAAACAAACAAGGAGAACATATGATCTAACCCAAGTAAGGGTCTGGGCCTGTTGTGTTCTCTGATAAATGGAGGATGAAGAATTTTGAACTGAAGAATAAAAACAATTTTGGTGAATGATTTCACTGGCTATCGATTCTAACTGCTTGTGTTCTTTAATGTACTATCATGCACTCCTGTGGGGCTATTTTACTCCTCAAAAACTATTGCATGTACATTGGAGCTAGAATGGTATTTCAGCAAAATCAGCCATGGCTTTAGATGAATGAACCTTAGCACTCCTCACCGCTTGCTAAGTATCTGATGCCCTTGGATTCGATCCCCTTTGTCAGCTGTCCCGTCTTATTCAGGTAGTCGAGGATGAAGATGTTTGGAGTGAACAGGGCCAAGTTCTGTTCTCCACAGCCATAGGGCATCCGGAGGAGATTCTCCATGTTCCTCATGGCCATCCCCAGAAGGTCCCCTGAGGATTGGGAGACAGAAGGAGTCAATGCAGGTTAGAGTTGGTGTTGGAATAAAACAATGGCTAATGTGATGTATCAACCAGATTCTGAATCTACAGACAACGACTGACTGACAGAAATTATAGTGCAGAACACAAAGCCTGGGGGAGAAAGAGAAATGGCCACATCTCTTTACATGAATGGCTTCTTTGGCCGTTCATTTTTAAAATACATAGCTGCAGACAAATGAAGCAAACAGGGAAGGTCTAAGGAAATGGGAATCAAGAATAAAGAACATCTGAGCATCAGTGCTGAACTGGGTACTAAGAAAAGCTATTCCCCTTAAAAAAAAAAAAAAAGGTAATGTTCTAGGAGCCACATCCTGCCTATGCAATATCAAAGAGATCGACTTTCAGTGAGCTGCATGGTTGTAACTGAGAGCAGTAGTTGACCTGCGGCTCTGTTATTACTAGGATTCACTTCTCTAGTCTCATCACAGGGGGCAGTTGCACTGCATCTCATGCTGAGCCAAAATGATATTTTTTAAGGAACCAGCCTCATTTCAAAATTATGCTCATTAATTTCAGATCAGCATTACCACTGTCTTACACCCATTGGAGACACTCAGATCTTGGAATTCCCATTCAGTGGGAAATTTTCAAATCCAAGTTCCAAGTTGGAATGAAAAACATGAAATTTCAAGATTTCCTGCAAAATGAAACTCCAAAGTTTTATTCCAGAAAAAAATCTAAATGACATTTTTATTTCAACCTTTTCAAACCATTCTTTTTATTTTGACAAGGTTGATCTTTATCGAGAAAGAATGTTTTGACCCTTTTCTTATTAGGATACAGTCCTGCAGAATGTTTCGATTTAGCTGAATCAGCATCTTCCAATGGAAATACATTTCTTGGAAAAATTTGGACCAGCTCTTTCAGTTATTTACAGCTGTACAAAGTGGGTGGGAAATGTTAATTCAAAATGACAGTGATGTACATCCACTCTACACTCACTTTGTATCGGTGTCAGTTAAAGCCAGGGAGAATCAAGGCTTTTATTCTTAGTATAAACATTAAGCTTACCAAGGACAGAAAAAGAAGCTCTGGCTGATCCCTCCACCAGGTTTTCTGGCAGCTTTGGAGACACTGTTTCAGAAATGGCTCTGCCTGTTAATAAAATATAATATTTTTTTTCAGCTGCTAACTTTCCCTTCTATAGTTCCTTCTTTCCAACAATTGGCACACTATTTAAGCATCACATCACCCAAGTGAGTTAGGTCCTCCATCCAGGTGGGGAAAGCGTGGCAAGGAGAGGTGATGTGACTTATCAGGTGACTCATTGGCACATGATCACCCTTCCTCACATGACCACCTTTCCTCCCAATATGAAGAAAGAGGTGTCTGGGTCTCTCTACACTGCAGTCAGAGGTGTGATTGCCGCACATAGACATATCCGAGTGGCTTTGATTCAGTTAGCTGGAGTAACAATATCAGGGAAGCCACAGCAGCACAGGCTGTAAAAGCTCACCTGGGACCCCGGATATGTATGTATTGACTGGTGGTGCCACAGCCACTACTGGTGTTATGTGGTGTAGCTAGACTAAACTAAGTCTGCATGTGTTAGATTCCCACCTCTGACTGCAGTGCAGACACTCTCTGCTACACAGTTGAGTGGTTTTAATTCTAGTCATTGGAGGGTAGCTGTCCACATAATACCTACTATTTTGTCTACTATATTGTATATAGTATATCTATAAACTATATATCTACTATATACTGTCCACATATTACCTACTATATTGTCTACTATTACCTGGCAAGTGTTTACAGACTAAACATTGCAGGCCTGATAATAATCCCTGAAGGAGTAGAAGTGAAACCGGACACAGTTTTAATTATCCAAAAGGCGTGACATGTGACAAGCAGCCAACCAACCACAGAGTGAAAAATAAAGTTACAACTCTTTCAGAGAGCTAAGAGGTTGATAACAGAACAGCGACGGGCACTGACTGAAAACATTTTAATTGGGAAGCTCATTCACAAACGGTCACCTGCTGAATTTGTACCCATGGCTGCCTTATAGGAGGGAGTTTGGAGAGATGCCCTTACCTTTTGTGCAGATGAGGGAGCTCTGGGTCACCTCCTTTCTGATGCCTTCAGGCTGGTCAGCAGCAGAGAAGTAGAGAGGGAGAAAAGGAGAGGAGAGGTACAGAACATAACAATGAAACCAGGAATGTAAAAACATTGGGAAGCAGAGTGTTGTAGAGTGCAGTATTGTAAACAGACTGCCCCTAGACATCTGAGTGACAGTGACTGCCCTTCCATTCCGGGGGCTTCACTCCCTCCCTCTTGACACTCAGCAACCGTTGTTCCTTGTGTAGCATTATTCTCCTCCAGGAAGGCAGCTGGGAGGAGTGCAGGAGAAATTCACAGCTGAGGAGAGCTGGTCATTGTTCCAGCTGCCTTATGTGCAATGACTGCCCTACAGATCAGAGGACAAATCCTGCCCCTGCTGCATCTCTATAGAAATGGGCCACAGGCACCAAATTTGTGGAAAAGAATGTCTCCAGAGTCACTGGGCTTCCACAGGTGTAAATGAAAGCAAATGCTGGCCCTATCAGGGGTTGGCTACAGACATGGCTGCAGTCATACACCAGATGTCATAAATTAGTGCAAATTTTGTCCTCTGTTACATCTGGGCGAGCCCACTATACACCACTCTAGCTATGTGCTTGTGACCATGTCTCCCTGTTCTGGGTCAGAGGATAAAAGACAGATTGCTCCTTACACACAGCCAAGGGAGGTGCTCCTTCAGCTGAAGTGGAAGGATTTGTAATTTTCGTGATGAAGGTCTCTGGTTTTGTCTCTGTTGACAATATGTGGTGGCTTCATTAGAGCTGCAAGGATATTGGGTTTTCCTGACAGCAGAACCAACCAACTGGGTCCAGTTACAAGATATGGAGGATGGTGAAATTCCTGTACTGGCTATATTGGTAGAATGTTTGGCAACTGGTTTGGAGAAAATGGGTTGAACGTTGATGCCATTACTGCTCTGTGGGTTGCAGCCTGGCTCACTAGTTCCTCCAAGGATTAGAGGGCTTCCTAGGACAGCTAGCATTTTGGTAAGACACTCAGGGTCACTATTTAACACATCAGTTAGCTGACTTTCACTTTAGCCTATCCCAAGGCAGATGGGAAAAACAGTTTGCTTCAGACCTTGAGCTGACGATCTCACAGGATGTTTTAGAGAGCGAGAGTCAAACAAAATTAAAAGAGAAGCATATTGCAGAGACACCACTTCCAGAGAGTTGGGAATTTTTTTTAATCATACCTCAACTAACAATAGGTGCATGATAGTATCCACACGCTCTATCCCCTCATCCTCAGATGTGCCAATTGACTTTGTCTCAGCAGTAACAGCGAAGCTCACATTACCTGAAAGAAACCCCCCGAGACCAAGAAAGAAAATTCATCCTAAAAGTGAAGAATTACTCTGGCATTAATTCACTCCTCCTGGGATGACCTGAAGGATCTCTGAGAAATTTTCTGCCTTCCAATGTAGCCCAGCAATGTGAATGAACTCTGGGAAGAGTCCAAATGGACCATTTTTTTAGTTGTTTAATACCTCTCATCACAGACAGAATTCAGCAAAGAGGAAACATCTATTGGTGAATCCTGCCCACCTGACATTTACAGGACAAGTTGGCAGAACCTAATCTGACCCCTTATAAGTACCAGCAATGTGGTAGAAGCAAAAAATATAGCCTAAAGAACATCCAGTCACCATGGAGACACAATAGTTTTTCCATTGTTAACTTTGCAGCCAAAAATATATTATAAACCATTTTTTACCCTGCTGAATTTTGGATAGAAACATTATTTTGGCATTTGAGAGTTCATGATTACACTCTAGATCCAGTAAAATTGTTCACATATTAATTTTTTAATGCAAGTTTGAAGTACATCGATCAACCAGTGACTTTAAAAATGACTTTTATAGAATTTGGACTGGAATGGTGAACTCTTTGGGGGAAGTCTGGACACAACAGCAATGTGACACAAGAATGACAAAAAAGATGCTTACCCAGTTTTTGGGGGGTAATAGTCCAGATAGAGGTTTTCCTCTCATTGGCGCACACCTTTGCTGTGTTGCCTCCTTGGGAAAGAGGCTCTATCTTGTAATCTCTGGAATCTTCTAGTCTGGTACTGATCTGAGACAAGGAGAAAAAATAATATTGCTCAGTCTGTTCCTAATGCCAGGCTGGAGGAGAAGAAGAGTGGTTGCTGACCTCTAGAGGAAATGTTTTCTGACTGATCCTGCTGCTTACCCATAAGTTCACCTGAGAATCATTCTGGGGTGGAAAGGCACAAAACAAGGAGGAGGAATGGGGCATTCCTCGGAAGAGGTAATAAACCTTTACCTTTACGCTGCTCTACAGTGACCAGTCACGGCAAAAGCAAATTGTACTTTTCAGAATGACTTATTCTAGTACCCTGGCTAATATCTTCTCTGAGGGATTGTCTTCATGGTGAGGTAGGACATTATGGCATGCAAGGGTAGGATTCTACAATGCACTAGCCTGCTGTGCGGCAATTGCTCCTGGGCGTCCTGTTACCATGCACAGTTCTGTGTTGTGCTTTGATGTGCTCCCATTTGAAACAGCAGCACGCCAAAGAACACTACGGAGCTTTACATGTGTGGCAGCAGGGTCCCCGTGGCCAGTAGTGCAGAGCAAGCTAGTGCACTGTAATTTCATACCCTGGCTTGCCGTGCAACCAAGCCCTCTGTAAATAAATGGTTCTAATACAGTTAGTGTTTGTGTGCACTAAGAGCACAAGCCCCATCAGTGACAAGGACAATGTTGTTATCTGTGGATAAGTAGCTGGCTCTTGTCCTGTGTGAGTCAGCCAGGGAGATGTGGTCACCTACAAACCTAATCAGTGGGTCACAGAGTGACAGCGGGGTGCATCAGGATGTGGATACCAGCCAGAACAAGTTACCAGTTACAATGAGGCTCCTTTCCATTAATGGACTGATCAGCAGACAGCTTAAAAACAAACAGGTCACTCTGCTGCTGAGTAGGAGGATACTGTAAAGAAGTCTGGGAATGGGATTGTCAGTGCTCAGCTCTGGACTGCAGCAGCCCCCTGCTCCAGCTGCAAGAGGTAGAGATTTTCTGGAAGACTACTAGAAGGGGTTGAGGAGAGGAAGGACAGGGAAAGGACTTGCAGTACCTGGGTACATTTGTCCAGGTAGTTGAAGACATTGGCTATTAAATTAAATTTTTCCCCTCGGACAACAGAGTAGGGCCGAGTCAAATCAACGAAGAAGGGCTGGAAGGCTTTCAGAGAGGTAGTTGGGGATATGCCAAACCCAGCCTCTTCATCCAGACAGAAGGCGCTGGCTTTCCATTCTGTGATGGTGTCCGGAATGGTGAACGAAACACTGGCCTTTCCATTAGCACTAAGGGTACAAGAGACAAAGTGAGAAAAGATCCTGACTGTTTGAAGGATATTTTCCAGCTAAGCAAGAAGAGAGACTCCCAGACTGAAATAAGATTCTCCTTTCCCATTTATGGTTCACAGGATATACCCCTTTACATTCAGAAAAAGTTGTTAAGCTGGGGGTAAAAGTGAAGGTTTCATATCAGTTACCAGAATATTAAAGCCCTGTGTTGGACTGAAAATGAGGGCCAGGTAAAATTCCAACAGGACAGAATTTAGAATCCATCCAGGCTCCAGGGAATTGGAGATGGGTAAAACATGGGAGCCCTTCCTATTCAGTGACAGATGGAAGACAACAAGGATAAGAACATAGAAGCAGTGAAATGTTCCATGACCTTCCTTCCTTGTGACCTCCAGTGAACACTGGACCCTTATAAGAGACAAGAGAGAAAAGAAGAGGAACACTCACTCGATGGTAACTAGATCCCAGATCCAGGTCTCAGGGAAGAATGTCCTAACTGTCTTTATCACATCAGAGACACCAAAAAGCTTTGCGTTCTCTAGAGGGAAAGAGAGTAAAGATGTCATAATAGGGAGGGGAGGGTAGAGATAACTAATGGAATCTGTCTAGAAACTCCACCCAGAATGACCTAAGCTAAGGGAAAACAGGATTTTTTTTTCCCATTGGATTTTCCCCACCAAGAAATTCTGTTTTTCTTGCAGGAAAATTCTAAAGAATAAGGAAATATGGTGAGAAGAAAGCTACTTTCACTTTCGGTTTTCCCATGGAAAATTGTAACTGTTTAGGTTTCTCCCATCTTCCTCACTCTTGTGTTTTTTCTCCCTTGTTTTACACTTTGACTATTTTTCACCTTTTTCTTGTTGGAAAGTCAGCCATGTCCATTGGCTAATTAGAGGAATTGGAGGGACTTATTTCCTGTGATTTGCCCCAGACCCTGTTCTATAGTCAAAGGTAGGGCAAAAGCTGGAGAAGAGATTTTCAGAGCTGCGTTCCCCACAAAGGACCTAAGGTAACCTACCCAAGACTCAGTTCCCTGTTTAAAGGTGTGGCTGTGACTGACAGCCACCTCTGAATATCATATTCACTGGAGAGCTGCTGTGATTAAAAAACAACAGAACTGGGACTCAAATCCTGGTTTCTGTCCCCCAGTTCCATTGCTGCTCTGCTTGTGATACTGAGCAAGTCATAGAAGCAGAGGGGTTAGAAGGGACCACAAGGATCATCCAGTCTAACCCCCTGACAAAATGCAGGATTTGTCATGGCATTTAACTTGCCTCAGTTTTCCCATCTGCAGTAAGAGGCATATAGGGCATCTACATTCCCCTGGTCTACACAGAGGGATAATTAGTTATCTTCTTTTGTAAAATGCTTTGAGGTCTAGCGCTATAAAATGCCATATGTGTCCTAAATTCTACAGTATCTGGCATCTAAACCATTAGTAATCCCATTATATTTTTTGGTACTCTTTTGTTTAGATTCAGTGTCAGTTCTGAGCTTGTGAAAGGCTCTGAACAATAAGCCCTGGAGAATGAAACCTTTAGCATCCTCTGAAAAGAGACAGCATTGCAGCCTTTTCCTCCTTTTCCCCTGCACACAAGCTGAGTTCAGACTCAATTCAGTCCTTGGGTCATTCTACAGAAACTGCAAAGGAAGGGCCAAATGAGGCAAACTACAGTGTGGAGCATTGTCCCACTCAGACCTGGAGACACTGATTGGAAAATTCAGGGGGCACTTTTGAGATGCAACCAGAGTGGAACCAGTGACCCAGAAGTGAAAATACTGTATCCATTTCCCTAGCCATTCAGTCCACCCCTTTTCCACACATTATCTTTTACTGGCAACTCTACCTGTGAAAGTAAATTCAGGTGTGATCTTTTCTGGGCACACTTTGTCAGATGGGCACAGGACTGGCTTCCTTATTGTAGAATTAGTAAAAACCTTTAGACCCATGTCCTTAAAATAAAATAATAAAACAATTAATTATATTATAAAGAACATAATTTCTTCTACATCCTGTGAAGAAAGAAATGGATCCCATTCATCTCCCTTCTTTCCGGCCCCACCCCCTCCATGTCCAACTTGCAGCCATTTTCTTCCTGTTATAAGCAATATTACAAGTTACTATTACTCATTTTTCTCCAGCTCTTTCCTATGTGACAATGACACCTGATGCTCAGTCACGAGCGACAATTGTGGATTTCAGGTTAACTCACCCCAACTGGAGAATAGGAGTCATAGTGACATGTGGTCATTGGGAAAGGAGTGAAGTTAGATAAGGTCCTCAACAACGTAAAGCATTGACTCTGACCCTAATCTCTGGAGGGCATTACAAAGCAAGCCCTTTCACAACTGGAAGCACCTTGTCTGTGGAAGAGTATAAATATCAGGCTCCTCTTTAAAAGTGCCACAGGACTCCTTGTTAGTTTTGCTGACCTAGACTAACATGGCGACCCCTTTGGAACATTCTTATGATGTGCTCATAACTATCTATAATGTATGACTCATATTCATAACTTACAATATCGATGGATCATTTATCATCTATAAACCACATGGTCATGAAATCTTAATTGGATTTATGACCAATTTTCTGAAACAACTTCATGCCGCCTCCAGACACAGAATGCCTCTGCTGAGCTAACCCCAGGAATGAAATCCTGGCCTCATTGAAGTCAATGGTAGAACTCTCATTGACTTCAGTGGGGCTAGGATTTCAGCCCAGGTCATTACTTTTCTCATTCAGTTCCTTGCTCCAGGCCCACAGCTACCAAAATATCAACAATGAATTAGCAAGCTAGTAACCACTATTAGAGCAGCTGTGAATGATTTAATGTGTGCTACACAGAAGCAAAAAGTGGAATCAAAAGCTTTCTCCCTGCTGATTCTATTTCTCTGCTTTATACCTTTCCCTTACCATTTTTCATTTTTTTTTTTAAGGGAGAATATAAGAGCTACCATTTTGGATCAGACCCATGGCCCATCTTGCCCACTATTCTGTCTCCAATAGTGGCCTATACCAGAGCTTCAGAGGGAGTATATAGAACAGGGAAACTCTAGATGATCCACCCCTGTCTCCTCCCAGCTTCTGGCAGTGTTTTTAGGGCCTTCCCACAAAACTGAGCTATGTCACTGACCATCTTTGCTAACAGGCATTGATGAACTCATCCTCCATGGACTGATCCAATTATCTTTGAATGCAGTTATACTTATGGCCACCACAACATCTTTTGGCAATGAGTTCCACAGGATAGTTGTGCACTGTGTGCAAAATAATGCATTCTCTTTTTTCGTATAAAACCTGACATTCATTAATTTCATCCAGGGACCCTCTGGTTTTTGTATTGTGTGAAGGGGATAAATAACACTTCTCTATTCACTTTCACCATACGACTTTATCAACTTCTGTCATATTATCCCTTAGGTGTCTCTTTTCTAAGTTGAATAGATGTAATCTTTTTTAGTCTCTTCTTGGGCAGAAGCCATTCCATACCTTTGGATGATCTTTGTTGCCCTTCTCTGACTCTTTTTTCAGTTCCATTATATCCTATTTGAGATGGACCAACCAGAACTGTACACAGTATTCAAGGTGTGGACGTACCATGGATTTCTATAGTGGCATTATATCTTTTGTCTTATTTTCTAGTCCTTTCCTAATAGCTTCCTAGCATTCTGCTAGCTTTTCTTTTTACCACTGCTGTACATTGAGTGGAGGTTATCAGTTGTCTTTGAGACTGCAAAATCCTAGAAACGGGGATGGAGTCTTCTTTAGAAAATGCCTATCCCACTGTGGGTTCAGCCACAATAAATATTACTAAGTGCAATTCAGAGGACAGTCTAAACAACAATTAGTGGAGGGGGAGAACAAAGGACCCCCTGAGATAAGGCAGACATTTCTGGAGAATCCACTTTCCCCCTAGCAGCAGAGAGCCGTTACATTAGCAGCGCTTAAATATCTGAGATGTGGTTCTTCTAGAGTTTTTATCTCATCTGCTGTCCCTTTTATGGAGCCAATGCAGTGCCAACAAATTGGGGAAACATGTAGAAGACATACCCTAAAAACTCCATAGACGTCCCCATCAGTAGTGACGTTCACAGGCACATAGTATAAACCATTGAAAAAGGTGTCTGTGACTGGGATGCATGGCTCTTTTTTGCTGTCTTCGAGGTTGAGCCCCTTGTAGTAATAGCCATAATACTCGTGTATGAGGAGCTGGTTGTATACCTGGTGGGAGGGGATGAAATCAAGTGAGTTCAAGGATATATCTCAGAGGGGTGTAAACTCCAGTTTCACCACAGAAAATTTCCTGACATGAGTGAACCCCAAGCCAGACCTCTTTACAATTCAAAGGAGATGCAAGAAGTGCTAGATCTCAGTGAGAAAACAATCCCAATGTACTTCAGGCTGTATTAGATTCATATGCTCAGTCTCTTGATTCAGAGCAGCCTAACAATGGCTTTGGAGCATCACTGGGGAGAAAACACAGTGCAGAAGAGACTTTATTATGCAACCTCCTGCTCTAAGAAACAGCCTCAGAAATCTCCTCCAGTGTATACAGTACAAGTATGCTCCAACTTTACAAGAAAGCCACCTCTGTTATTCTTCTCTGAAAATTAGCTCTGCAAAAATGGCACCAAGGCCTCCATGTTTATAGTTTCCCAGCAATTCCAGATTCTTTTTCAAATTGCTAGCAATGCAAACTCGCCCTGAGAGGTGATGTGAGTGGGTTCATTCTTGCACAACTTCAGTAATACAGACTGTGCAGGCACTTGGTGACATCTGTGCAGTTTCATTGCTTGGAGTAGGTTTGCACAACTGCAACTGGCTGAAATTTAGTAAAGTATTTTGTTGATGATGCACATGAAGGAACAGACTCCGTCTTCTTCTCTCTGAGGTGTGCTACCACAGCAGGATGAACAGGAGCAAAAATCAGCAAACACATTTTTTTCATATAAATGAGTAGACAGGAGTCTGAATGTTTCCACACAAGGGACCTGAATCAAAGCCCCTAGAGTTAGCTGAAATATTCAGTGGACTCCTACGGGTGTTGGCTCAAGTCCCACAGGCAAGCCTACTTGAGGAAGAAGATGTCCTTTTTATATAATCAATCACTTATTTTTAAGGATGCAATTGTGTTACAAGAAGTCTGTCTCCTAATTCAGGTGTCACTATACCAGGTTTTTCCCAAAACAAACATTTGATCTCGCAATTCCTTACCTTGATTTATATAGCGGTTCCTGTACAGCCCTTAACCCTGTTTGAGTTAATTAAATGTCTATTTCTTCAGACAGTCAGTAGCAGATAAGTCAGACTGTAGGTAACTATCAATAGCTGAGAGGTACCCCTAGAAGCCCTCTTTAACAGCTGTACCAATAACACCTGAGCCATCACCTATTCCTTCATTTCCCTAGACTATATACCAATAATAAGTACATTAAGTGGCCTGGTGAAGCAGGTTTCTGGTATTCACATAAAATAAAACAGCAATAATACCTCTCTATTGTACAGCACTTTTCATCAGCAGATCTCAAGGTGTTTACAAAAGGAGGGTAGTATCATTACCCCCATTGCACAGCTGGGAAGACTAAGGCACTCAGAGTTGTCCAAGATCACCCACCATCCAGTGGTAGGGCCAAGAATAGAACCCATGTGCCTTGAATCTCTGTCCAGCACTGTATCCAATAGGCCACCAATGAGCTAACAATAGATAGCCACAAGTTGCAAAAAAGTGACAAAGATATTGCAATAACAGCAGCACAACTGACGATGTCTCTCTAGGCCTCAAGGTACATGGCCACAGCGACATCCTATCACAGCTCAGTGAATGGCTGCTGGAGAGAGGATCTCTGGAAGCATAGCAATGAAGCATTGTTTCTTGGTGCTTCCCTGCCATGCTGAGCTATAAATCCTCTCGGGAAGCTCAGTACTCTGCACATCTCGAGTACAGAGAAGAAAAGATTTGCAGCAAGACTCACAGTCTCAGCAGATAGCTGCTGCTCAGGTCTCAAGAGCAGGACGCTTTGATCCACAGCCCGCAGGGCACAATGTGAGTTGGCGGCAGCTTCAATGTGGAGGCTGACGTTAGAGGCCGGGAGCCCCTGATCCTTGGAGAACTGCAACTGGACCTGGAATTGAGCAGAGAAATCAGAATCCTCATTCTATCCTCTTCGAGATAAAGGCCTCACTATTAAACAGAATCTCCCAGAATTCCTGTTCTATGGTCTGCAAAGCATCTCTGCTCATTTCTCTCAATGGCAGCCACCACTCTGCTTGAACAGCTATCCATGTCCCCCACATAAGCATATCCTGTCTCCTCGCTCTTCTTCATCACTCTCATTCACTTGTTCAGTCTCCCAGATCTCTTTGCTCTTTCCTTGCTCTCTGTCTTTGTAAGGAAGTCAGAATGCAGGTCTGATGTAAAAAGAGTCATATCCTCTAGGTTCCCCCAGCTGGGGGCAATCTAGGGTGGGCCTCAGAGAAAGCAGAGCTCTCACCTTGTTCCTGAAGCACTTCTCAATCTCGAAGCTGATACTATCGGCCACCAGCTCCCCACCAGGGTGCACAGTGTAGAGCAACATCTTAGCACGGGGAGCCAGCTTCTCACTGACAGTCAGTGGGATGAAGAATGTGCCAGTGGGAGCTGCAGGAGGAGCATGGAGTCAGTAGTAGGAAAAGCCAAGAGAAGAGGTAGGAGGAATTAAGGCTTCGGTGGCTTAACTAACTTCTTTTGCCTGTAAGCTAAAAGCTTCTTAAAAATGAGATAGTTGGACCCAGCTCCCATCGCCTATGAACTGCTCCCCTCAGTGAGATCCCCGATGCCAGTGTCAAGATGCTGAGTACCTTGCAAAGTAGGAGGGGAGCTGAAGTCAGAAAGGAATTCTAGGTGCTTCACCACTGGGTAGGAGAACATGCATGTGAGTGCTACCAACAAGACACACATGGACACTAATCTCCACAGAGATTAAACTCAAAACCACCAGTACCAAACAGACCAAGGCTCTACTGCTTGAGCTAATGGGGAGCTTCCTTAGCTGGCTGTTATCCACATTAGAGGGATATAGCCTTCTTTCTACTAGACTTAGGGCTTGTCTTCACTGAGGTGGAAATTCGCTGCCTTCAGATCAATCTTCTGATCAAGTCTGTGAAGATATGCTCAGTCGATTGGGAAGTCGATCCCTCAGTACCACCCTAGGGCTGCATCTACACTGGTAAATTAAGTCAACTTAAGCGTCTACAAATTCCAAAGGGGTAGCCGTGTTAGTCTATTGTAGAAACTATTGTAGAAAGACAACAGAGTCCTGTGGCACTTTTAAAGACTAACAGACTTATTAATCGCATAAGCGTCTACATTACACTTTGCTTAAGTCGACTTAAGGAAAATAAAGTCGACTTAATTAAACCTCCTTTCTATTAGACCTAAGGCTTAAGTCGGCTCCCTAGAGTCGACTTAAACCAGTGTAGCCGTGGGGTAGCCCTAAGTCGACTTAGGGCTACCCCAGGGCTGCACCAATGCCCTCCCTGCCGGGGGGGGCCCACAGGGGGAGCCTGGCATGCCCACCCTGCCCCTATGCCCTGCCAGGGTCCCTGTCCCCCTTTGCCCCATTGTACCTAGGTACAACGGGGCAAAGGCTGAGCCCCCTGGCATTGGGCAAGGGGTGCCCCCCCTGCCCCAGGTCCCCCTAGCCTCACAAAGTCGACCTAGAGCATCCAGTGTGGACGCTCTAGGTAGACTTTGTAAGTTCCCCCCTAAGTCGACTTTAATTTTCAGTGTAGACACACTAAGTCGACTTAAAGTCAACTTAACTAAGTCAACTTAAATTACCCAGTGTAGACATAGCCTAGGAACTGGAGTAGTGCTGAGTTGAAGGGATATGCCGGGAGTAATAAAGTCAAAGGGAGATACACAAATTATTTTAAGTAACTTGCGTATCTCCCTCTGACTGCCGCGGAAAGTATCATCCAATCAGGAATCAGAAATAATACTATGTGACTCAGGTGATAAGTCATACATTTCCAGTGATGAATAGTAAATAGTCATAGTGAACAGTTTGCAAACATCCCTGAATTATCATTCCCAGCTAGTCATTTGATTTAGGAACAGTTAGGTGAATCTGGCTGTGAAGCCAGGGGTGGAGTACATGATGCATTGAAGTCCCCTTCCAGGGCTAATAATGCTGTGACTGTGGCTTATGTCAGAGATAGATCTACTATCCTGGAAACAGATTCCATCTAGCTGCTGCACTCAATTCTCAGCCTACTTCTGCTCTGGAATTCACAGCTTTGTTATCTCACTCCAACATCTCAGCACTTACCATCTCCAATGCTGATTTGGTGTTGACCATTGAGAACAATTTTGCCTTTTGCCTTCACCTGTGCACAAAAGAGACACCACGAGACAGGGTCAGAGAAAGTCCAATTTCAGAGGACTAGTAAATATCTTTTATTCTCTAATGATCTGTGATTGTAAAGTTTGTTGCTCACAGAAATGAGGGATGAATATCTTTGTAATTATTCCAAAGGGATAGCCGTGTTAGTCTATTGCAGAAAAACAACAGATTCCTGTGGCACTTTTAAAGACTAACAGATTTATTTATCGCACGAGCTTTTGTGGGAGAAAAATCCCACTTCGTCAGATGCTGGGGACCAATTGACTAAGGAGCAGCACTGTAGAAAAGGATCTGGGAGTTATGGTGGACGGGGAGCTGGATATGAGTGAACTGTGTGCCCTTGTTGCCAAAAAGGCCAATGGCATATTGGACTTCATCAGTAGGAGTGTTGACAGCAGATCGAGGGATGTGATTATTCCCCTCTATTCAGGGCTGTCTCTTGGGGGGGATCGGGGCCCAGGGCCAATCGCCCTATGCGGGGCCCCGCCCCCCATGCTGGTGTGGAGTGCAGCTGGGACCCTGCACCTGCCCCGCCCCTGGGCCTGCCTGCTCCACCCTGGAGGTGGGGAACAGGGCCGACCCAGGGGTCAGGGGAAGCGCTCCTGGCCTGCTCCGCTGCCTTTGGGGGGGGGGCATGGAGCGGGCCCCACACTGCTCCACTGGGAGTAGGACAGTGTGAGGCCCACCTAACTGCAGGGCCTGGGGTGACTGTCCCGTTCACCCCCCCCCCCCCCCCCCCCCTCTGGGGACGGCCCTGCCTCTGTTTGGCACTGGTGAAGCCACATCTGGAATATTGTGTCCAGTTTTGGGCTCCTCACTACAGAAAGGATGTGGACAAATTAGAAAGACTCCAGCAGAGGGCAACAAAAATTATTAGTGCGCAGGGGCACATGATTTACAAGGAGAGACTGAAGGAACTAGGCTTATTTAGTCTGCAGAAGAGAAGATTGAGGAGGGATTTGATAGCAACCTTCAACTATTTGAATGGATGCTCCAAAGAGGAGGGAGGTAAGCTAGTCTCTGTGGTGACACAGAATAGAATAAGGAGCAATGGTGGTAGCTGGGGAGGTCTTGGTTAGATATTAGGAAAGTCTTTCTCTCTAGGAGGATGGTGAGCACTGGAATGGGTTACCTAGGGAGGTGGTAGAATCTCCATCTTTGGAGACTTTTAAGGCCTGGTTAGACAGAACCCTGTCTGGGGTGATTTAGTGGGAGTCATCCTGGTTTTAGCAGGGGGTTGGACTAGATGATATCATGAGGTCCCTTCCATCCCTAATATTCTATGAGTCTATGAATATTGATCTAGTCAGAAATATGTAACATAGACAAGCCAGAGATAAGAATCAGAACTGAGCCATTATCTTTTCAGTGAGTTACACCTGGTCTCGGCCCATTTAAACGTGTAGCTCTCAAGCCATCCATGGTACCATGAGGTGCACAAGTGCTAGGCAACAGACGCCAGAGCTAGAGTCACAGGAGACACTGCAGGACAGGTTTGGGGGGTGGGACATTGGCAGAGCTGTTTGGAGACACCAGCAGTGGAATAGCACAGGGGTGCTACAGACAGGACAGAGGGGCATTGATACAGCTGTGTGTGAGCAATGGGCAACCAGCAGCACAGGATCTTGCCTACAACTGTGTCTCACAGTTACGAAAAACAAGGGAGTCCTGTGGCACTTTTAAAGACTAAGATTTATTTATCGCTGGGGGACCAATTGTACATGGGGTTTTTCTGTCCTAAGTGCAGAACTTTGCACTTGTCCTTGTTGAGCCTCATAAGAGTCCTTTTGGCCCAGTGCTCCAATTTGCCTATGTCTCCCTTAATCCTATCCCTACCCTACAACATATCAACCATTCCCCACAGCTCGGTGTCATCTGCCAAACTTACTGAGCGTGCAATCTATCCCATCATCCTGATCATTAATGAAGCTCTTGAACAAAACTGACTCCAGGACCGACCCCTGGGGCACTCCGTTTGTTAGTGGTTGCCAACTAGACTTGAGCCAAGATTAAAGGTTAAAGGAAAAGAAGCTTTTAGGGAAGCCAAGCAGACACCTAGTATTTACCACATAGTAGAAGTTTGCACTGGTGACATCCCCATAGCCTTTTTTGTTCAAAATGTAGTGCACCGTGATTGCCTTCTCCTGGCCACATCTCAGCGTCCCCTGGACCCGTTCAATCTTCACAAAGCTGTTAGTGTGGGAATAGAAGCGATGGATGTAATACGAGGTCTCGGATTGGTAATCGTCCACCCAGTCAGCGTCTCTACAGTCATCTGTTGCATATGTGGCCTGACAGGAGAGGGAGATAAAAAAAGCAAACAGAGGATTTAATGAAGAGGAAATTAAAGTGTCAAAGGGCAGCTGGGGCAGAAATGTTTATTCACAGCTGTTTCCAAGATAATCTACGTGAAGTGAGAAATGGTTCATAGAGGCTGGTAAGTCTAATAGCTCTACCAACATTTTGTGTATGAGCTTGTGGGAACAATTCTGCACAGCAAGTCCAGTCCAGAAAGATTGCATGCTGAGCTAGCTCTTTGGAGTCCTTAACACATCCAGACCTCTCTGGTGTGCATAGACAGACAGGTTTCTAGACAGCCTTGTGGGGTGGCTATGATTGTATGAGCCATTGGAGGACTCTCCAGAACTAGCACTGCACCAGCACCAGACAACCTGGATTTTGTGCCACCTCTTTTCTGCATACTAGAGCAAAATAAAGGATGGAGGGAGCATGTACCTTCAGGTATGTGTGCCTGGCAAGAGGCACCATCAAAAGGAGTAGTTGGTTTGGATGGCTGTGCTTCCAGATTGGATGGGGACAGACAAAGAGGCAAGGAGGAGGTACTGCACTAAGGAGAAGATAGGAGGAAAAAGGGGTGCCTGAGTCCCATCACTCTGTAGTGATGCAGTCCGACACTTTCCGAGCACCGATCATCACTGCTCAGGTCTCTCTTGGAGTTTCTATGAGCTTTTTTGACCAAGTAACAAAATCTAGCAGGAAGCTTGATCCTGAGTCAAGTTGCAGCAAAGAAACAGTAAGATGTAAAGTAGCCATGCAATTTGACCCAGGATCAAATGTGGGGACCACTCCACAATTCAAGGGGGCCACAATGACATTGGAATACCAAACTGCAGAGCAAGCTACGGAGCTGGAAGGGTGGGCTGCAGGCACTGAGGCGAGATTTCATCCCAATGAGGGCAAAGGTCTGTGTTCAGAGAAGTGACAATCAGGGGGTGGAGGGGGTTGACAATGGGGGATAGAGCCGGACAGCTGAAAAAACTATATTAAGGCCAGTTAATTATTGTCTTCTCTGATTAATATTGTCCACATGTCACCCTTTTAGATAACTATATCTGAAGTTGCTGCTGGATCCAGAGTGGGAGACCAAGTGAAAACAAGACAAGCAGGCTCCTCTGAACACATCTTCCTTCTCCTCTACAGCAGTCCCCACAGATGCAGTAGTCATTGGAGGGACAGAGACTTTCCCACACACTGCAACTCACTAAGAACAATGTTTCCCATGAGACATCAGCTTGCTCCTCCTCCAGCTGAATGAATATGTGGGGAATAAAGACCTTTCCCCTTAGTTCTCTTGGTTACTTACTGTCAGCTTAAACTTGGGACGAAAGAGCTTGGAGGTGTCGATGGAAAACCAAGCGGCACCGTCCGGGTTTGTAACATAGTCAGCCACATGCTTCCCATTCAGCTCTAGCCGGATGATCTCATTTGCAACAGGGATGTCATTGTCCTTTTCTACTTGTATCTGAACAAACAAAAGTGTCCAAGGCATTCAGGAAACATATAGGAAAGGGAAAGCCCCAATTACTCCCTTTAATATGTTATGTCTAGAGCCCTCCGCGGATACAAATATGTGGATCTGCATCCAATCTGTAGCTGTAAGAAATGGTCCATGAATATCCAAGTTTTATCCGTGGATGCGGATATAATGTGGCTATAATGAGGATATCCACGTATTTGCAGGGCTCTAGCCATGCACAGATAAAAATACATGAATCTATATCTGATCTGCATCTGCAGACCATTTATTGCAGATATCCGCATTATATCTGCGGATGTGGATACCTGCAGTATAATGCAGATATCCATAGCTTTGCAGGGCTCTAGTTATGTCCACTTTAAAGCTTTCGATATTGAAGACAACTTGTGATGAGGGTTCAGTGAACAGCAGAAAGTGTTGTCATCAAATGGTAAAGCGCATTTAAGGCACATGCACCAGTCAAAGTATTTTGTGAAGGGCAGGAAGGGGAAATTCCCTGTGAAGCTTCATAAGAGGGACAAAGGAAGACAGGAGGAATATTCCTGCCATAGAGGGGAGAAGGATAGGTTAATATATATAGGATTAAGAATAAACTATTCTTAGTCTCTGTCAGGAAATACCTATCATAACACTTCAATAGTGGTCAGTTCAAAGCACCACAGAAAATTAAATGCCACCAAGTGGGAGATCAGGCTCAAATCTTCACTTCCTGGGCCTGTAGAGATGGAATGGCTGCAAAGGTCATATTCCTTGCAGAGTGCAAGTTTGTGAAACCTGGGGTGATCAGGGGATTGCAAATGATCTTATGCCTTAGCATAAACTTCCTTTCTTGTCCCCACCCCTCTCATGTTACTTTGACTGTACAGACTCCCTGCCAATAACCCCAGATTTCATAACCAAGCCAGGCTTCCTCGTCTTTTCTGAAAGCCTTGAATGCAATGGGAAAATGGTGCTTTAGGAGCTATTGCTATGTTGTGTTACAGAGGGAACCTGCCACTGGGAGTAGGGGGATGGATATAAATAGCATCACAGAGACCACTTCTGCAACTCCAGAGCTTGCCAGGGACATTATTTCTCTGCCATCCTACCTGTCCAGTGTAAGGAATTCCTCTTTTGTAGTACATGTCCATATTCTTAAACCACATTCTCTGTCTTGCCTGGTAGATGGAAATGTAGTCAAAGCCTGTAATCTGCACACCTGAATGAGGATGAAGAAGATACAAGAATCGGGGTGAGGGGGAATATGGTTTTAAAGAAAACTGTGTTGAGTGACCAGATGCAGGCTCCAGCACCTTGAAGGGATAATTGTGTTAATAAAATGGCACGCAATGGTGAAATGAGTCTCATGCAGGGCCTCCAGAGATTCCTCTTAAAAAGAGTGCCAACTCTTGAAGTGGGCTTTCAGACTCAGCCCACAGACCTCACCCCTACCTCAGCCATATCCCAGTCTCCTTTGCATTCAGTGTTACCTGTTCCATTCTCTGTGAGGATGGCCTCCATTTCAAGGTGACGGAACATCCTGGGATGATAAAGCTGGAATGATTTAGTACTGATAGCCTTTCTGATGCAGCCATCCTTCCCCAGCTGAAAAGTAAAGGGACCACCCAGTGAGCATAAAGGGAAAAAGCCCTGTTCTCTAAGGGCAAAGGCTCTTTGCTGTTGTCTGTGAAGCTCTGCAGATCTTAGTACCTCTGCTTTCATCTACCACACCTATCTCTCTGCTCTTCTTTTACTGTTCCTTCTTGGTCTATATCTAATGAATACTCCACAATTGTCACTACTGTGCTGTCTTCTACCCCACTGAAACCCTCTCCCTCCCTGTCCTTCTCCTCCATGTCTTCAGATCTTCTCTCAAAATATATTTCTGTGATGGTATAGGATTTGTCTACAAACATGAAAGATAATCTAGAATAAGGTAGAATGTGAATTTAAAGTAGATTAACTATCCTGGTCAACTCCACGAGTAGTTACTCTTATTTTGGAATAAATGTGCTTTATTTTACTTAGTTTAAACTAAAATGGAGTTTAAGCTAATTTGGAGTAAGGAACTGTTAGGGTTTGTCTTCATTTGAAACACTAGAGTGACACAACTGCAGCGCTGTCTCACACTACCTACACTGTGGGGAGAGGATCTCTCATCACTAATTATTCCACCTCCCTGAGAGGCGGTAGCTAGGTCGATGCAAGAATTTTTCTGTTGACCTAGTGCTGTCTACACTGGAGATTAAGTCATCTTAACTATGCCATTCAGGAGAGTGGATTTCTTGCACCATTGAACAATGACATAGTAAACATGTCTACACAGTGTTAATCAAGAATAGCTATTCTGGAATATCTTCTCATGTTGACAAGCCTTTAGTTAGCTCAGCAGAAATTTATTCCTGCAGGGTGCTGCTCAGTCTAGCCTTGATTCAGTGACGTACTTATGCACATGCTTCGAATTGCATGAGCAAACCCAACTGACTTAAACTGGTGTAGCTCCATTAATACCAATTATGGATCTGGCCCAGACAAATAAGTTAGATGTATTCAAAATCGGTAGGGCCTAATGAAATTCATTTGACACATGATGCTCTCCCAGGGGTCCCAGGACCATAAGCTATTCTGTTATCCCTCTGCATAAGCAAGACTGAACTTCACCGGAGCTTAAACTCTATGGCTATGTTTACACTTGTTAATTTTAAGTCGACTTTAACTAAAGGAATCTGCCAGGTGATATGGTCCCAGGGAGTAAACTGATGAGCCATTAAGGACACAATGGTTGTATTCTTTATGTCCTTAATGGCTCATCAGGATACTCCCTGGGACCATTCTACCTGGAAAATTCCTAAACATTAAGGAGACAATGGTTCCTATGGATTATAGCATTTATGAGATATCCATAGAAAATAATATCATAAATGCTTCCCTAAATCCAGACAGTGTCACACTGTGCCCACATGCCCTGCCCTTTGGGGGGCATGCCAAGCTCCCCCTGTACCCCCCCCGGCAGGGAGGGCATTGGTGTAGTCCTGGGGTAGCCCTAAGTCGACTTAGGGCTACCCCAGGGCTACACTGGCTTAATTCGACTTTAGAAAGTCGAATTAAGCCTTAGGTCGATTAGAAAGGTGGTTTAATAAAGTCGACTTTATTTTCCTTAAGTCGACTTAAGCAAAGTGTATTGTAGCTGTAGGGCACATTAAGTCGACTTAAGCCAAGCTTAAGTCGACTTAATTTACAAGTGTAGACGCACCCTAAGTTCGTAAAAGAAAAGATCCAAAACACAATGTTTTATAGCCTTTGAGGGTTGCCTTCAATACATAAACAAGAGCAATGAGGATCTGTTTATCATAGACAAGCTCTACGGTCAGAAGGGACCAGTATGATCATCCAGCCTGATCTCCTGCAAAATGCAGGCCACAAAACCTCACCCACCCACTCCTGCAATAAGCCTCTAACCCATAACTGAGTTACAAAAGTCCTCAACTCATGGCTTAAAGACTTTAAGATACAGAGAATCCACCAGCAAGCGAGCCATTCCCCATGCTATAGAGGAAGGCAAAAAAAAAAAAAAAACCCAAACAACAACAACCACCACCAACCAAAAAACAAACAAACACAAACAAAAAATCCCAAAAACCAGAGCCCTAGCCAATCAAAAAGAAGTGGCTACTTTTCTCCCACCCCCTCCTCTGAAATGGGATTGTTTCTCACTGAGTCAATAGGCTGGCCTTGCTGGTGTTAATTCTGGTAGGACACAATTCAGCTGGTAGCACTCCTATTCCTGGGACAGGATTGCAGATTCATATCCTTTGCTGACACTGCAGTATGGTGCAACACTGTTAGTGCTGCAGTTAAGTCAAGATCCTGTCTTTCCTCATCTGGACCATGTCAAAGATCCCTTAGGAATTTCTGAAGAAAACTCCCCAGTGTCCTGGCCAAAGAGCCCCCACTCAGTGAGACAGGCTGTATCATCTGAGGCTGTGAGTGTACGGTAGTGATTGCATTTGCCTGACAGTTCCTGCATTCTGAGTCTAACCCACCTCTCTGTCTCTCCAATACATAATGGGACAGTGTATTAAAAAGAAATTGGGAAAGCATGCCTTCCTCTGATAGCACCTCTAGGCCCAACCCAAGAAGGAGGAAAGGGAGCCAGCAAAGTCTCCAAGCAAGGTGTAATGCACTGGATGATAAAGTTTCAAGGAAGAAAGAGCAAGCTGTGCAGGCCCATATCATACCTGTGCAGTAATGGCTTCACAGATTCCCTTGGGGTTCTCGTTACACCTTTCATTATAATGCTTTCGGCACACACTGAGCTGCACTCTCCCCTGGACAGGTTGGCCATAGGTGTATCTAGAGGAGGAGAAAATACAAAAAGGAATCAGCTGGCATGAGCCACAGCTATCGGGAAAGCGAGACAGTCTGTAATACACTATAGACTAAAAGCTAAAATCTAGACATGGCTATTTCTGCTGATCTCTGGCTTTGGGCATCTTTCCCTCATTCATTGCTCTCCTGGAAATGCCATTACTGCCTTGCACAGACCAAGATATGTCCCATGAAAGTGGCTGTTGGGCACTATCATACAGGGTTGCACAACACTTTCCCCTTGGCAGTGCACATGATGAAATGGGAGTTTTCACTAATATATTTTTATGAACCCCAGGTGTCCCTCAGTTTCCCCTTGTAGTAAGCATTGTTATGCAGAGAAGGCTAAAGGATTAGGCCTGTTCTTGTAACAGTGCAGAAAATGAAGTGTGTGTCACCTAGCCATCTGGTGTGGACCTAATGGGTCCTTCAAGGACTGGTGGAGGATGACCCATGTCAATGGAAAATCCAAGGAGTCAATGGAAACCCCCAGAACACTGACACCTAGCAAGGAGGTTTACCCCACAGCTCTCAGCAGAGAAGCCAAGGAGTGGCCAGCTGGAGTACAGAAGTCTGGGAGGTGATAGGCAGGGGATAAAGAGCTGAGTTTTGCGAGAGACTGGGCAGCTCTGCAGATGGAACTGACAAAGGCTCATAGGGTGCGCCTACACTAGTAAATTAAGTCAATTTAAGCAGGCTTAAGTCGACTTAATTTACTCTGCGTCCACACTGTAGTTTCCTTAAGTCAACTTAAACAACAGCTTAAGAAAATTTGAAGTCGACTTAATAAGACCTGCTTTTAAGTCGACATTAATGCTTAAAGTGTGCACGCCCCAAGTCGACTTAGCTAGCGCCTTGTCCTGGAAAAAGCCAGTCCCGCGTGGGTGGCTCATCCTGGTTCCCTTCTCCCTGGGACCGCTCACGTCCCAGTGGTCCTGGCCAGAAGGGAGCACGGAGCTCCTTTCTGCCCGGAACTGAGCGGTCCCAGGTAGAAGGACGTGCGGGGTTCCCTTTTTGCCAGGACCCAACCAGTTCCAGCCAGAACTGAGCCCTGTGGCTCCTTTCTGGCTGGGAATGTGCTCCAGCTGCTGTGGAGACCCTGGAGGTTCCCCATCAGCTGGAGCACTGAGCCAGCAATTGCAGGCGCTCCAGCTGTTGGGAATCCCTGGGGGCTTCTCGGCAGCTGGAGCGCCCGCAATTGCTTGCACAGCACTCCATCTGCTGGGGAGCTTCCCAGGTCTACCCAGCAGATGGAGCATGATCCCAGCCAGAAAGGAACCGCTTAGTTCCGGCTAGAAGGGAGCGCAGGGCTCCCTTCTGCCCAGGACCTGAGAGGTCCTGGCCCGAAGGGAGCCGAGCAGTCCGGACCAGAAGGGAGCTCCACAGTCCCTTCTCCCCCAGACTGCTCTGGGGCTTCGTGCCTCCGGGAAAGCCAGCCCTGTGTGGGGTTGGCTCTCCAGAGGAGAAACCCTCCTAGCCTGGTGAACCGAGGTTCCAAAGGAGCCTCGCCTCCCCCTGGACCTAACTAGTTGACTTAGAGAGTCTAGTGTAGACTCTCTAAGTGGACTTAGTTAAGGCCAGGTTTAAGTCGATTTAAGAGTTCTGTGTGGACTCTCTAAGTTGACTTAATAAGGTCATAGCCAATGGCTATGTCTACACTTGCTAAAATTTTAAGTTAGTTCGAATTAGCTTAATTCGAACTAGCATGGCCACACTGAAACGTTAGTTTGAACTAAGCAAGCACTTGCTTAGTTCGAATTAGCGATCCCCATTCATTTCAATGGCTGGTTAATTCGAACTAAGAAATTAGTTTGAATTAACATGGCCACATTGGTTAATTTGAACTAGTTAGTTCGAATTAACCCCTCAGTTCGAATACCCTATTCGAACTTATTAGTTCGAATTAAGGAAGCCCTTAATTCGAACTAACTTGCCACTGTAGACATAGCCTTTGAGACAGAACCAGAAATAGATTCCACAGCAGCTTGGCTAGCTAATGGCACTGACTTGACCAGACAGACTGTGCCTTAGCCTTCCTTACTCTGTGGCAACATAAGCACTCCTGATGCTGTGTCTCTGTTGCTAACTAAACCCTGCTCTGTTTTGAAACCCTGCTGTCACTGCAGATACTTGCTGAGGTTCACTGGTCCCTGGAGAGTGTACAGATCTGACGCTGTCTCAGCTGGACTCTCTGAGCAGAGTTCATGGCATGAAGCTGGAGTGCTGGAGCCCAGAGGCTCAGTATGGGAGGCAGTGTGGCTGCCGGGCTTGTCCTGAGGGAAGAGGTCACCCCTTGGGGATATGGAATACTGAAAAGGTTCTTCTAGGGGGCTGTTTAAAAGAAGAGGGGAGGATAGCACAGACTCTTTAGATCTGTGAGAGTGCAGTACACAGGAACCTTAATGCTAAACATCCTAATAAATTAACCTACATACCTCTCCTACTGTCTTCTTTGCTTTCCCTCCCCTTCCTCTAGGTCTCTATAACAATACCAAACCCAACACCAAGTACCTATATATTGCCCAGCCTGCTGCACAAACATTAAACCTTGCAGCCCCTACTGTGTGGTGCAGTGACTATCATCAATATTATATTACTGAGAGTGAAAGTCAGGGGGAAGTGGCTTGCTCCAGGTCACAAAGTGAATCCTTAGCAGAGTCAGGGTTAGGACTCAAGAATTTCTGTCTCCCACTCTTGTGTTCCATCCAAAGGACCATGTGGTTACATGGATTTACATTCTTTCCCACTCTGGTACTTACACAGCACAAACATTCACTTTGAGTTCTTGATCCAAGAATGAGATCCTCTTTGGTGCTTTGATCTTCATTTCAAACTTTGGCAATACTGAAAAAAGGCAAGGCAAATATCGTTGCTAAGTGACTTCTTCAATGTGAAGAGGGAACAAGAAACAGGAAAACCTACCTGTACCAGCACTTAAGGGGCATGAACACGAAAGAGAGAGAGCAATTGTTTCGAGGGATACAGTCAGAAAGGAATAAGGACATGGAGTTTTCAGAAAAGGAAAATTTAGATTTAATAGCAGGAAAAAAAAATCTTCTTTAGAAGGAGCTGTATTACTATTATTATAATACTTATGAAGCATATATATATCTGTATATATCTCAAAGCACTTTTAATGAAGGAGATCAGTGCCATTACCCATTTTACAGATGGAGAACTGAGGCACAGAAAGTTTAGAGTGACTTGCCCAAGGTCACCTGCAGGACAGTTGGGAATAAGAATCAACATGCCTTAATTGCAGTGTAGTGCTACTCTCCTATCCTGTATTGCTCTATTAGGAAGGGCAGGAGCATAGTGTCCCAAGGGAAATGGCCATCCCAGTACTGAGAACATTTAAAACTGGATAAATCTCTGGAGAACAAACTACAGGTGGCAGAGGTGGAAGGAAACTGATTAAATGAAGTTAACAGGTCTATGTCTCCATCATCTATGATAGGTTCAACTGTTGCCCCAGGTCACTTTCAGCTTCTCTCATTTAACTTACAATATGTTGAAACAGAAGTTTGGGAAGGAGGGGGTGGGGAAGGAGTTCTTCCTGCTACAACAGAAAGCTTGGGATTGTCAAAGCCATGCCCAACAAGTTCATGGAAGACAGCCTGTCTGGGAAAATCCCAGCAACAAGATGTGGGCTGTCAAATCATTGAGAAATGGAGTTATTCCATATGTAAAATTACAGATACTAGAGATCATCAGGTACTGGTGACTTTTATTTCTCTATCTGCTTACAGCAGGGGTCCTCAAACTACGGCCCGCGGGCCGGATACGGCCCGCCAAGGTTATTTATCCGGCCCCCGCCCCTGCTGTGGCCTGCCCCATGCGTCTGGGGCAGCGGGGTGGCCGCGGCCAGGGCAGGCTGCCGGTCTCCCACCCACCGGCCGCCTCGACTTCCCGGCGCAAAGCCGACCCCGCCCCGCTCTGCCGACAGCGTCGGCCTCCCGGCACGGGGCCAGGATCAGGCTCCGTTGCCGGGGTCTGTCTGCCCTGCCGGGGCCGCGTTGGGTCCCCGCCGGTGCTCCCTCCCAGCTGTGCAGGCTGCGGCCGGGCTGGGGAGATTGAAATCTCCCGCCCTGAGCATGCGCAGATACAGCGTGCTCAGGGCGGGAGCGGACTGGCCGACAAGCAGCTCTGCTGGCCGGCCCTGTAGTTCCCAGCCTCCGGCCAGGTAAGGGGGCTGGAGGGAGGCCTGGAAAGGGGTGGGGGTTGGGACAAGGAGACGGGCCGGGTTAGAGGGGTGGGGACATGGAGGGACCCCCGCGCAGGCTGGCAGCCCCCACCGCCCCCTCCAGACCCCCGGGGCTGCTTCCTTTCTCTTCTTTCTCTTCCTCTTCCTTTCCTTCCTTTCCTTTTTTTTCCCTCTTTTGTCTTCCTCTCCCCTGCCTTCCTTCCTCTTCTCTGCCTTCCTTTCTCTTCTTTCTTCCTTTCCTTTTTTCTTTTTCTCTTCTTTGTCTTCCTCTTCCCTGCCTTCCTTTCTCTTCTTTCTTTCTTCCTTTCCTTTTTTTTCTTTTTCTCTTCTTTGTCTTCCTCTTCCCTGCCTTCCTTTCTCTTCTTTCTTCCTTTCCTTTTTTTCTTTTTCTCTTCTTTGTCTTCCTCTTCCCTGCCTTCCTTTCTCTTCTTTCTTCCTTTCCTTTTTTTCTTTTTCTCTTCTTTGTCTTCCTTACTTCCTGCTCTTTCTGTCTTTGCTTCCTTCCTTTCTTTTTTTCTTTTTCTCCTCCTTCCTTCTCTTTTTTCTTTCTCTCCCTTCTTTTTTAAAACTTTTTAAAAATTAATTTTAAATAAAAACCTTTCTTAAAATTAGATTTCAATTCCAAATTCATTCCAATTAAATTAATTAAACACAATTAATTAATTCTATTTACAATCACTTTATCTTCAATTAATGCCTATAATTTCTGTCTTGTGAGTTTTCCCCAAAAATTTATTCTGAAAAAGTTTTTCACACGGCTTGAAAATTTTGCACACAGGCCACCAAACCTAGAGGGAACATTGGCTACTAGTTGCGTACACAACAGCAGGCCAGCAGGCTAACATCGGTCAGTCCCACACTCTGGGCCTGGCCGGAGCCCACAGCACCAACAAAAAGTGTGTGGATGCATTACTGCCTGCCACCCAGTACCCAGAAACACAGGCCAGCAGCAGACGTGATAGCTACGCGTTCACGTTTTTTTCTAATTATAATACGGCCCCCCAACAGTCTGAGGGACCGTGAACTGGCCCCCTGTTTAAAAAGTTTGAGGACCCCTGGCTTACAGTAACCTTCCAAACTGCAGTTCACCACTACCACCAGGTATCAATCTATGTATTCTCCTATTAAAGAATAATTGTAGGTGTCTCTAGCACATTACATGTAAGTGATTTACATGCAATACCAAGCTGACATAGTCATATGCGATGGTAGAGCTCAGGACCCTGCCAAAAGGAAGACAGGAAAACAGAAGATATGGACTCTGGACTTCAGAAAAGCAGACTTTGACTCCCTCAGGGAGCTGATGGGCAGGATGCCCTTGTAGCATAATATGAGGGGAAAGGGAGTCCAAGAGAGCTGGCTTCATGTTAAAGAAACTTTACTGAGGGGGACAGAACAAACCATCCATATGTGCAAAAAAAAAAAAAAAAAAAAAATAGCAAATATGGCAGGTGACCAGGCTGGCTTAACAGAGAAATTTTAGTGACCTTCAACACAAAAAGAAAGCTTACAGGAAGCAAAAGTTTGGTCAGATGACTATGGAGGAGTATAAAAATATTGCTCCAGCGCACAGGAGTGAAAACAGAAAGGCCAAAGCACAACTGGAGTTACAGCTAGCAAGGGATATGAAGGGTAACTAGAAGGGTTTCTACACGTATGTTAACAAGGTGAACAAAATAAACAAGGAGTCCTGTTGCACTTTTAGGCTATGTCTACACTTACCAAAGTTAGTTCGAATTAGTTAATTCGAACTAACTAATTCGAACTAATTTTAGTTAGTTCAAATTAACTTAATTCGAACTAGCAAATTTTAGTTCGAAATAAGCAAGTGCCATGCATGGCACTTGCTTAGTTTGAATTAGTCAATTGCATTGAGCTCAATGTGCCAGTTAGTTCGAACTAACATGGCCACATTGGTTAATTCAAACTAACTAGTTTGAATTAACCCTTAGTTCGAATAGCATATTCAAATTGATTAGTTCGAATTAAGGAAGCCTTTAATTCAAACTAATGAAAGCCTAGTGTAGCCATGGCTTAAGTTAGTTCGAATTAAGCTTCCTTAATTCGAACTAACTTGCCAGTGTAGACATAGCCTTAAAGACTAATAAATTTATTTATCGCATGAGTTTTCATGAGAGAAAAATCGCACTTTGTCAGACGCTTGAAGATGGGGAAACTTACAGAACTTTGTGGCCAAGCAAAGTGTGAGCACCTTACAGAACTGGGGAGGAAACCTAGTGACAGATGCCATGGGAAGGACTGACCTACTCAAAGCTTTTGCTTTTTTTGCTTCTGTCTTCATAGACAAGGTCAGCTCCCAGAATACTGTACTGGGCAGGAGAGAATGGAGAGGAGGCGAGCAGCCTTTAGTGCCAAAAGAACAGGCTCAAGACTATTTCAAAAGGCTGGACATGCACAAGGCCTTGGGATCAGATTCAGTGCATCTGAGGGTGCTGAAAGAGTGGGTTGATGTGATTGCAGAACCACTGACCAATATCTGTGAAACTGTGGTAACTGGAGGAGGTCCTAGACAATTGGAAAAGGGAGGAAAAAGGAAAGGAAGAGGATGTGGGAAACTACAGACCAATCAGATTCACCTCAGTCTCCAGAAAAATCATGGAGCGAGTCTTCAAGTAATCCATTTTGAAGCACTTGGAAAAAAGGAAGGTGATCAGGAAGAGTCAGCATAAATTCATCTAGGGTATGTCACATTTGACCAGCCTGATTGCCTTCTCTGATGAGATGACTATCTCTGTGGATGTGGGGAAAGCTTTGGACATGATATATATTAACTTTAGCAAAGCTTTCAGTACTATCTCCCACAGTATTCTTCCAGCAATTTACAGAAGTATGGGTTAGATGAATGGACTATAAGTGGAGAGAAAGCTGGCTAGATCTGGGCTCAACGGGTTGTGATCAACCACTCAGTATCTAGTTGGCACTCAGTATTTGTTCAACATTTTCATTAATGAACTGGATAATCGGGTGGATTGCATCCACAGCAAGTTTGAAGATGACACTAAGATGAGGGGAGTGTTACCATTGAATGGTAGGAATAGGATACAGAATGACCTAGACAAATTGCAGAATTGGGCCAAAAGAAATTTGATGTGGTTCAACAAGGACAAATGTAGAGTCCTGCATATAGGATGGAAGAATTGTTTGCACTGCTACAGACTGGGAATCAACCAGTTAAGCAGCAGTTCTTCAGGGAGTTACAATGCACAAGAAACTGGAGAGGAGTCAACAGTGTACTCTTATTGCCTAGAAAGCCAATAGCATATTGAGCTGCATTAGTAGGATCATTGCCAGCAGATTGAGAAAAGTGATTACTTCCTTCTATTCAGAACAGGTGAGGTCATATATGGAATATTGTGTCCAGCTTTGGGCCTCCCAGTTACAGGAAGGATGTGGACAAATTGGAGAGATTCCAGCAGAGGGCAACAAAAATGATGAGGGGGCTGGAACACATGACTTATGAGGAGAGGCTGAGGGAACTGGGGTTGTTCAGTCTGTGGAAGAGAAGAATGGGAGGATTTGATAGCATCCTTTAAATACCTGAAGGGAGGTTCGAGGGAGGGTGGAGCTAGGTTATTCTCTGTTCTGGCAGATGAGAGAACAAGGAGCAATGGTCTCAAGTTGCAGTGGAAGAGGTCTAGGTTGGATATTAGGAAAATCTTTTTCTTCACTAGCAGGGTGGTGAAAGTCTGGAATAAGTTCCCTAGAGGGGATTTCAAGGTCCAGCTTGACAAAGCCCTGGCTAGGATGGTTTAGTTGGGGTTAGTCCTACTTTCAGCAGAAGATTGGACCAGATGACCTCCTGAGGTCTATTCCAACCCTATGATTTTATTATATGAGGTTTAACTGAATATTATTTCATAATACCGATGGAGAAACTGAGGCATGAAGAGATGACATGATTTGACCAAAGCTACACAACAACTTAGTAACAAAGCCAGAAAAAGAACCCAGACTACTGACCTTCTGCTCTGACCACCACTCTACCCTCCAGAGGTGGCCTTTAGTTATTGGGGGTCCTAGGCGAAGACCCATTGTGGAACCTCCTATAGGTCCATTGGGCCCCCCCCCCCATCTGTGGTCCTCTTCCAGCCACCAGCTCCCCGCCACCGGCCCTGGCCCCAGAGGCCAGCTCCTCCTGCTGCTGACCAAGGCAGATGCAGCTTTTGGAGTAGGCCAAGCAAGCAACAGGGCCCCTTACTGCTTGAGGCCTAGCCGTGTGCCTGCTTCACCTACCCCAAAGCCGCCTTTGCGTTCCTCAGTATCTATCAAGATGCTCATCTATCTCCACCATGGCTTCAGTCTCTCCTCCCTGCATCCATGCCTTAGTTTACCTATCTTAACCAGTGAGCTCAATAAAAATAAATCTATTGTAGTGTGTATATAAGGTCTGAGCCACCTCATGCCTGTGTTTGACAAACAGCCCCTCATAGACTCTGGCTGTGGAACTTGACCATGCAAGACATAACTAACTTGTGCAGATGAGATCCCTGCAGGTGCTTACCATATTCCTCCACAGTGAAGTGTTGATATGTTTTGTCACCTGACTTCTTCTCAACAACGATTCTATAACTCCCCAGGATTGGCTCTTGGATTAACAGGAATGAGAGCTGGGCAATAGCATTCTTAGATGTTACATCCAGCCACTGAAAGATCCGATTGTTCTGGGGATCCTAGACGGTGCAGGGGGAAATAAATACAGATGCATTTCTCATTTTCTTCCAGGCCCTCCCACTTTTTCCCCTTGCTTCCTTTACAATTCATAGACTCACAAATTCCAAGGCTGGAAGGAATCATTGTAAACATCTAGTTTGGCCTCCTGTATAACAGAGGCCATAGAACTTTCCCAAAACTATTCCTAAAGCAGATCTTTTAAAATCAGAATTGCATGTTTTTCTAAAATTGCCAGCATGGAGAATCTCCAATGATCCTTGGCAAATTGACCAAACACTAATTATTCACATAGTTAAAAATGTATGCCTTATTTCCAGTCTGAATTTTTCAAGCTTAAGCTTCCAGTCATTGGATCGTGTTATACCTTTATTTGCTAGATTGAAGAGCCCATTATTAAATACTTGTTCCCCATATAACACTTATAGATTGTAATCAACTCAGCCCTGAACCTTGTCTTTGTTAAGCTAAATAGATTGAGCTCCTTGAATCTGACACAAACAGGCAGGATTTCTAATCCTCTAATCATTCTAGTATCTCTTTCAAAAACCTTATTGGTCTGAAAGTGTTGTTATGTCTGATGTCAGATTTGTATCCATTCATTCTTATGTACACATTGGACAAACAGGGCAGTCTCTATGCAAAAGAATAAATGGACACAAATCTGACACAAGAAAAAACATTAAAAAAAAACAATAGGGGAACACTTCAATCTCTATAACCACTCCATTGACAATATGTTAATTGCTGTACTTAGGCAAATTGATTACAAATCAAAGCTTCAAAAGACAAACTGCAGAGTTGGAATTCATATGCAGAATTGACACCATTGCCTCAGGGTTAAATAGAGATATTGGTTGGTATTCTTATTATAACAGGTGATTCTGCCTTCTTTTTTTACCTTTCCTCCCTCTAATATGCTGTTCCATACTGTATGAATGCAGACAACTGCTTTGATTTGCTGTAACAGTCTGACCTGATCCTACGACTTATGCTTCCATGCATTCATTTTCCTCCTATTCTGTAAGTGTCCCATCTTCAAGCATCTGACAAAGTCGGATTTTCTCCCACGAAAGCTCAAGAGATAAATCTGTTATTTTTTAAAGTACCACAAGATTCCTTCTTTGTTTTGCTGAACTAGACTGACACGGCTACCCCTTTTGAACAAATGATCCAGACTGTTCTGATTCCGTGATTTGTCCTCTTCCTTATTTACCACTCCCCCAATTTTTGTGCCATTTGCAAACTTTATCAGTGATGATTTTATGTTGTCTTCTAAAGTCTTAAGAATCATAAGAGCTAGATGTTGATTCCCTATTTACAATTATGTTTTGTGACCTATCAGTTAGCCAGTTTTTAATCTATTTAATGTGTTCCGTGTTAATTTTAAATCATGGTTTCCTTATTACACCTTCTTCTATCTTTGGGGGGTTAGTTTAGGACATAGGATGTGACTAAGGACTCAATCTTATAGATGTTGAGTGCTCTGAACTCCTGTTGTCTCCCTGGAGCAGAATGTTTGCTACTCTCAGATTAGGCTAGACTGGATATTGGATTTACAAGCTGCTAGTCTACCAGAAACAGCAAAAGACTGGGATTCAGAAGATCTGGATTCTGTTCCCAGCCCTGCCACTGGCTTGCTGAGTGGCCTTGTGCATTAATGTACTCAAGTACATTACTTAAGTATGTGTAACTTATTTAACTTAAGTAATGTACTTATTAACATACTTATTGTAAGTAATGTATTTACTTACAGTACATTGTGAGTACAGTACCTACATTACATTCAGTAAGTACATTAAGCATCTATGTCTTTTTTCCATTGTGTTTCACACTCTTCACCAAAAAGTTTGGAGAAGGCTCTAGCCCTCTGTCATGTGGCAGGGCATAATTTATAGAATAATGAAGTGTATGGAGCTATATGTTATTATTACATTGTACTCCTAGAGCATCATCCATCTGTGGATTCCAAAATGCCTTAGAAATACCAATGAAATTTAGTCTCAAAATAACTGCATGAGACAATTATTTTTATCCCTACTTTATAGATGGGGAAACTGAGTCACTGGTGCTCAGCCCAAGGTTACACACAGAATCTGTGGAAGAGATGGGGGGGGGGGGAAATCTAGATTTCATGACTCACAATCATCTGCTTTAACAAGGGTCCCTCCCACTAAGCATGGTGAAGCTAATGAACCATCATATAAATGAACAACCCTCTTCTCTTCTTTGATTCTAATCAGATTTTCTTGTATAAAAGGAAGCTAGATAGGGCCCCAGTTTATCCAGGAAACATCACATACATGATAGTACTAATGCATCCATGAAGGGAAATTGTTTTTCCTTCCCTTCCTGGTACCCGTTATTGACAATTTGCTGCTATGTTGCAATGCTTGGTGCCTGACAGTCATTCTAAACATATGTGGAAATATTCAGTATTTGTTCCAATTACAGAGATCTGTCACTGGGATTATGGGAGGAATACACCCTTAGGGTGTCAATTTCTTAGGCAAACATTCCAATTCTGGGTGTTAAGAGAACTCTGAACTTAGAAATAAATCATATTTTGTAACACAGTGCATCTCTTACCTGAAGGGTGATCAGGGGATACTGAAAAAGAGAGCAGAAAACAGCTCAGAATTCATGAACATTAGGTACTGATTTAGAAGAACATCAGACTATAGGGTAAAATTCTGGTTATACAAGGTACAAGCAAAACCAAAGGCTTTGGTTCAGGCCTATCTCAACTTGTGACAGGTCACAAGAAGTTCAGTGGGTTAAGGAAACAACCCTAGCTAGCATCCTCTGTTAAGATGACAGTCTAAACTATTTACAGATTTTCACAGTCTCTTGGTGTGTGAACTGGTGCGGTAACTCTCCCCTTCCAGATCTGTGTTCTCTAGGGAGATCCCAGACTCTTTCCCTATATGAAGGGGACTAGTTATGTGAATCTGAGGAGTATATTCATGGCTGAGATATCAGAGGGATCTATTCAGCCCTTTTTCCCTATGTAGAGGTTAGGTAGCAGCTGATGAAGGGAATCTAGAACAGGTTTTTGAAAAACAATCGACTCCCAGTCACACTCACCGTCTCCTCAACAGGTTTGAAATTGGTATCCAAAGAGACAACTCGAAACATCACTAAAAAGAGAGGAGGTGGTGGGGAAAGAAAAAAAAATTAGCAATTTTATCAGCAGAATGTCATTTTCTTAGATCTATTTTGAAACTCAGTTTCATCAGACACATCACTGAAGGAAAGTTTGAAGTGTTAAAAAGAAGCCACTGGAGTTATGGAAGAATCAAAAAGTATCTGAATATTATTTGAACTGGTGAAAAACAACTAACTAAATTATTTCCTCCATGATTCAGCTGGTTTCACCTATATTTATAAAATAAATACATGTGAGCATATCCATCTTCGGCTTCTATTCCATTACACCAGAGGTAATTTTGTCCCACATAGTATTTCTTGTACTTCTTGAACTTAAATCTTTGGGCAGTGGAAGGATAAATGTAAAGATAAAATGATTCCAAGTTTTGACGTTTGGAAGAAGAGAGGATAACAGACTATTTCCAATACGAATTCAATTGTGGACTATTCAAACTGTGCATCATGTGTCATTTTGTTAATGTGTTTTATTGTCAAGTGCAGCAGCAATGAAAACCCCTTTACTGAAATAAAATCATAACGTAAGGGAAGTTTGTGGCTGAGCCCTCACACTGGCTCTGAGAGGGTGAATTAGGCCCAAGCAGACAATTGAGCAAAAAATGTAGGAGATTCAGGCTGTGTAGAGGTAGCTAATTAGGAGGAAGTTCACTGCAGAGAATTACACTACAGTCACTCCCTGGGAGTTTCTCCCCGAGAGGAGAGTAGCAAACTTGGTGTGGAGGAGGAAGAAGAGACCTGAGCAGCTGATTAGAGGAGTCCCTGAGTAGAGGGTGAGCCTGGATTCCCCAAACTGCCACTGTGGAAGTGGCACGGGCAGGACAGGGAATGGAAGGACTGCCTGAGCCTGTTCAGAAGAAGAGATTTTGATACCCCAGTAGGGGAGAACCATTTAGTGACCTGACCAGGCAGTCAAGTCAGTCACTGCTTCTGCAGTGAGAGAGAGACCAAGGGAGAGATGTGCAACCTCAGGAGTGGGCATCAGCCTCACAGAACTAACCCCATAATGGCCAGGAGGAGCTCCCTTCCTGTGGTGAGCTGAGCTCCCTGTGACAGTTAGTTATACCTGGATGTTTCAAATATGACTGAACAAAGTCATTCCAAATTTTCAAAAGAAATTAGGCTTGTGTTAAGAAGCATGACAGGTTTCAGATTCAAAGTTATTTTTCAGAAAATATGAAGCATCTGAAAAGAGGGGAGAAAATTTGTCACAATGAGACAGCTTAAGTAAAATCCTAGAGTAACTGGTAGGGCCTTCTTGGACACAATCACCTTAGTATTAAAATATCCACAATCTTTAATGTATTCATCCTCACAACACTCTGTGAGGTAAGGCAGTGCTGTTGTCCCCATTCTACATATGGAGAACCGAGGTACAGAAAAGCTAAATGACTTGCCCATGGTCACCCAGGAGATTTGCTGCAGAACAGGGAACTGAATCTGCATTTCCCAGATACAAAACTAGTGCCCTAACCACTGGACCATCCTACCTCTCCAGCACCCACAAAGCTCTGCAACATTCTCCAAAATAAATTAAGAGTAACCCCTCCCTTGCTGTCTTCATGACATACTGGAAGAGTCACCTCTTCATCAGAACATTCCCCAAAATAAAAGAGCAGAAGAAAACCCAGCCACATGTTCCATGACAGAAACCACAGAGTAGGACAATGAATCTATTTCCTCTTCTGGACATATCTTGCTGTCTTTTATTTTATTTTGTACTCTAAACCCTATACAGCACTTAGATGTTACTATGCAAACTGTAGTATAGAAATGGTCGCTGAATCAGAGTCTTGGGCTCAGATTAGCAGATAAGCATAACAATAAAAGATTTGGATATTCCTGTAGTGGTGGATTTTTTTGTAAATCCAAAAAGCCACAAGATCCCCCAGAGGAAATTCTTTCATTTAGGGACATACCAGTAAACCCCCGATTCTCTAAAGAATCGCAAATTGAAAAATGGTAATCACCGCTGGGTGGGAGGGAGGGCGGGCAGCCGTGCGCTCCCTGCCCCCATTACCTGTCTCCCACTCCCTCCACAGTGCCCCCATCACCGGTCCCCCACTCCCTCATCAGCGCCCACATCACCGGTCCCCCACTCCCTCCACAGCGCCCCCATCACCGGCCCCCCACCCCTCCTCAGCACCCCCCAGCTCCCCACTCCCTCATCAGAGCCCCCATCACCGGCCCCCCACCCCTCCTCAGCACCCCTATCACCTGCCCCCCACATCCTCCTCAGCCCCCCAGCTCCCCACCCCATCACCTGCCCCACACTTCCTCCTCTGTGCCCCCCA
>ML688386.1:1222727-1250289 GCA_007922175.1 Pelusios castaneus | reverse complement strand
CCAGCTCCCCACCCCCTCTAACCCGGCCTCTCTCCTTGTTCCCCCCCACCCCTCTCCAGGCCTCCCTCCAGCCCCTTCCCAGCCCCCTTACCTGGCCGGAGGCTTGGAGCTGCAGGGACGGCCGGCAGAGCTGCTTCTCGGCCAGGCCGCTCCCACCCCGAGCACGCTCTGTCTGAGCATGCTCAGACCGGGGGATTTGAATCTCCCCAGCCTGGCCTCAGCAAGACGGGGATTCAGCTGCTGCGCGCGTAGCTGCGTCCCCGCCATGCATATATACATCTCTCATTTAGGTATATAGATAAATGTTATGAATGCATTAAAATTCTATAAATGAGCTATTTCCCCACTGTCTTTTGACGATTCCTACCTGGAGCAGCAGCCAGAGACCATCCCAGGGACTAGTTATGGATGTCCTGCTCCAGTTCTTCTCCTTCTCAGCAATGAGACTCCATCCCAGTCTCTCCACCCCCTGACATCCAGACCTCCAGTTCAGCAATAAACTCATACTCCCCATTTACCTGTCTGTCCAGGTTTGTAGATGGGTTTGTCTGTCTGGACGAAGACAACTCTGTTCACATTCTGAATTGCTACCGACCTTCTCTCTGCCAGGTGGACTGTATGGCCTTTGGCAGAGAAAGAGATGAAAGCCAAAGGGTCAGAGGTGGCAAGAGGAGCCTGGGAGGGAACAGAAAACAAGCTGAATTCTTTTAGGGTCCATCTATCCAATGGATTCTTAAGTGGGGGTCATGATGAGCTTGTGGGGGATCAAGGGAGATTCAGTGTCTGCCAATAAAACAATCTCTAAGAGTATGTCCACGCTGCAGTTGGTGGTGTAATTTCCAGCTCTGGCAGATGTACCTGCACCAGCTTTGATCTCGCTATTGTAATGAAAATAGTGTTGCCGACTGCAGCCGCACAAGCAGCAGTATGGACTAGCTGCCCAAATACAGACTTAGATTCTCAGCTAGGATGGTACTCAGGTGGCTAGTCAAAGTTGTTGCCTGAGCCATTTCAGCCACACTGCTATTTTTAGTATGCTAGCTCCATCCAAGCTGGCACATGTGCTTCTACTGCCTCTGGAACTCACACCTCCAGGTCCCCTACAATCTGGGCTACAGATTTTACTAGTTTTGTCCCCAGGCTGTAGATGCCACACACAGTTCAAATCAACACAGATAACAGTTTGCATAAATGTTCCCCAGTCTCACAGGGCTACCGAGTATTGACCCTACTGATGTGCATGGTTGTCAGGCTATTGGCAATGTGGTTTTCCTGCTGTGTACAGGATCACTCACCATGGGCTCTTCTGTGACTTTCAGCCACAGCCCTGGCATTGTATTGAATGTGTTCTAACTGGCTTATGGGTTATATTGGGCCAAACACTTCCACACCCTGTGATCAAAGTCAAATATCTTTCCTGATCACACTCCCTCATCTCTCTCTTTCTCCACTCTAAACCATCTTTCTTCAGCCTCATTTTCTATTCTTCTTCCCATTCTCTGCAGTTTGTCTTTGGGTATGTCTGCACTGGGACTGGAGGTGTGATTTCCAGCTCTAGTGTGCTAAAACTAGCAGTGCATGAACAGTAGGAGTGACTAGTTACTTGCATACTTACGTGAGATTTCAGATGGGATCTAACTCTTATTTTATAGTATCTTAGCTCAATCCAACCTTGAGAAGTTTGTCTCTCAAGCTGGAAATTATCTCCCACGTTTCAGTGTAGACATAATAGTGTTTTGTTTCTTTATTTCCCATCCCCATTCTCCTTGAGGCATTCTCCTCTTGTTCTTCAAGAGTAGAATCAATTTGCACTATAGGAGGGATGCTTCCACCTGTATCTCTCTATAGTTGAATTAAAATATGAAATACCTCAAACTCGCTGCATTTGAAGAAATGATTCTGTGTCACAGATTCCTGAAGCAGCGTGGTCCTGCTGCCATTATATTCCAAGTGAACATTCAGGGACAGTGGCTCACTGAGATTGTATAGCTGCACGCACAGGCTCTGTGGAGAGATGCTCTGCAGCACAGATGGGACCAGCAAGACATACTGACTATGGACAAAGCCAAAACAGCTAGGTCAGCCAGTGCAACGGAAACAACAACATACATAAGGAGAAAACCTTGGTGGTCATTGGGGATTCTGATCCAAAGCTTGTTGAAATCAGTGGAAAGACTCCTGTTTCCTTTAGTGGGCTTTGGACCAGGCCTTAGTGAGCACAACATGTTGACCCTCAAGCGATTCCACCATTCAATAATTCTCCACACATCCTCACCTCAAAACTAAACCAGAGGGACCAGCTTGAGGGTAGTATATATCTGGCTCTCATCACCACAGTTTCTGAGCGCCTCATGTTCTTTAACAGATTTATAGCCTCAATACCTTTGTGGGGGAGGGAAGTGCTGGTATCCCCATTTTAGAAATGGGAAACTGAGTCACAAGGAGGCTAAATGTCATGCCCAAGGTCACATAGGAAATCTATGGCAGAGCAGGGAAATGAACCCAAGTCTCCATCTAGTTTGTGGAGCACTGGACCATTCTTTACTCAGCCACCTATTTCCTAAGACAACTGACAAAAATACCCATTAGTGCTAATTCTGATGGTAGATTATGTTTTCCTCTGGATACCTTTCCTTCGATAAAGGAACTGACATGTCATACCTTATTCGTCATAACCTACAGGAAATGCACTTGTCTTGGCATGCAATGTTTGGCTATTCCAGGTTGAACTCCACCTTTGTTTCTCTTCCCACTCTCCTCTTCCCACCCCTCAAACTTTATTGCTCCCTGTTTCTCCTTTTGCCATTTTGCCTTTTAAAAAAATACTGCCTCATATGGTTAGAACAGCATCCCTCTCTCAAGGCATCTGCACTCTCCTCCTTCAAGCTCCTTCTCACGAGTCAATCTGTTTGATTAGGCTTCTGTTGCTAGCTTCCCTCTGCTTCCTTGGTTCTTTTATAAAAATAGGCGTCAGCATGGAGAAGTGGAACAGGCAGCTTCAAGCGAATCACATCATGTTTTTGTTGTAATCCTGGCCCCTCCCTCCCCTCCATAACTTTGCTTGCTTTCATCTTTAACAGCTTGCTTGGCTTAGGTTGTATAATCCTCAGAGAACAGATCAAGAGTAAAATTTTCAAAAATGCTTAAGTGGCGTAGGAGCCTAAATCTCATTAATTTCCACAGTGTTATGCTTCTAAGTACCTAAATCCCTTTTGGAATTGGAACTTAGGCACCTAAGTCACTGAAGTGATTTTGACAATTTTATCCCAAGTCTTCCGTTTCTGTAAAACCCAGAACTGTAAAAGGGAAAATATCACCAGCCTCCAAGCACAGCTCTGAGTAGTCCTAGAGTGCCCTGTGCTATTCAGTCCTATCATTCATCCAGCTCTGCCAATGCACGTTACTCCTGACCACCAGTGCCATCTGCTTATCTAGCCCTAGCCTCTGCTCCTGAACCTCAGACTTTCACTGTACTAGTCCCAGGTACTTCAGTCCTAGGTCTCCACTAAACAAATCAGGTTTCATACCAAATATGGGGAAAGGAGAGAAATTCACGGTAGTGTACACCAACACATCACCCTAATTCATTTCAGCTACACCTTCAACTGCAATTTGGACCCAAATGTTCAGAGACAAAAGTCTTAGTACATTACACAACAATTCCCCCCAGAACAAATTAAATGAAGGAGAAATAATGAGAAAATATACAGTAAAAGCAAATAACACGTGATCTCTTACGGCCCAGGAGACTTGGCAACAGTCAAGTGAAAGACAAGGACTCCCAGAAAAATCTTTGACCACATCATGGTCCACAGAGATGAAGAGGGAGAGTTGAGGGTTGAACCTCTCCTACATACAGAGCACATCTTCTGGCTTTTAAAATAGTATGGCTGACTCCTCCTCCTCACTCATATTCCAATTAAAAGATAAAGAAATAAAATTTACATAGATTAATTTCCTTCTCTCTTGCGTTTATTAACACCCTTTCAGGTGTTGCTTCATAAAGTAGTTTAGGGAAGTTCCAGTGTTGCCAATGTCTTCATTTCTATAAGCCACGCTATTTCCTGCTCCTCTTGATATTTCACTTGCGCTCATCTCTCTGATCTTCTCTGCAACAGGGCTTGTCATCAGCTGAAGATTCCTTGATGATCCAGCTTGTTAACATGTATCATTACTTCAGTGCTCCATTAGGAACAGTCCAAAGGACATCACAGGACCGAGAACACCCACACAACTGCTGTGTCATAGGCCTGGAATGATGGATGACAATGAAAACATGACGTATGGGTGTGGTTACATTCAACAAGAAAGGAGAGAAAAATTCATCTCCTTCATTTTTTTAAAAAGGGGGGTCAAACTCAAGAAACATAAGGATGAAAAAAAGGCAACTCTTCATTTATTTACTTATTGAGGCCCTGTCAACATTACAGTTTTTAACTGAGTTTGTAACCATGGGGTGTCATGGAATGTATGGCCAGAATGGACCACCAGATCCTCTAGTCTGACCTCCTGTGTTGCACAGGCCACCAGCATCCCCTCCCCGCCAGCATCCACACACTAAACCCAAAGACTGAAATTAGACCAAAATATAACAGCCACCTGAGGACTAAACTATTACATGCCACAAGTAGATAATAGATGGGACCGAGATGCATCACTGTTTAAAGCCCCTGAAATGGCAGGAATCTGATTATATAAGATGTACCCAGATGATCCTGGCAGGTGATCTATAACCCAGAGTGCAGAGGCCTTACATGCAGCTTATACGCATAGTGTAGACAAGGCCTTACATGCTGCTGCTTCTCACCTAAAACAGGCTGACAGGATCACTACACATTGTGGGCTATTCCTTTGATGACAGAGCATGAGGAGGAATGCATTTAGAATCTCTGGCCTCCCATCATCACACACAAGGATCACTTGCTTTGAAATTAGCTCTTTTCTGCTAAAGTTATTTGCATTCTGCAAGGCTTCTTTCTCTTGTGATGGGCTATTTAGTTACAAGGGCATATACAGTGTAAATATTTCCTACTGTGTTATAACATGGGTGCAGGTAACTGAAAACAATGCAGGTAACATCCAATTAGTTTTCTTAAAGTCACATACACTCTTATACCTTTAACTATCATTTTTATCTACGCTAATGGCCAAGTGAATTGGCCTGGCTATGCATTTGTAAGCATTCAGTAAGGCCTGTGGCTTTGAAATAAGCTGGTATCTGGTCAGCCAGCAGCATGCCCTCTTCCAACCACATCCTCTTTCAACCACACCCTCTGAGAAAGGCCTGACAAGGCATTTAATACAGCTGGTTGAAATTTTTCAACAGAACAGTTTTCTGTTGGAAATGTAATATTGATGAAACTGAGCCATTTTCCAGGAATGTAGCAATGTGGACAAAACTTTCAGTTGGAAAAAGGAAGAACAAGACATTGACTTTCTTATTTCAGTTGGATAATGTTGAAATGTTTCATTCTGATGAGGTAAAATGTTCTGCTTCAACTTTGTCATTTTGATTAATTTTGTTTCAACTTTTATTGTATAAAATGTTAATTTTAAATTTATTATATATAATATGCTAAAATATTTGGCACGATCAAAACAAAACATTTCAATGTTTACAAAATTATTTTTTTAGATTCCCTTCTGCAAGAAATTACTAAATTTGGCCTTTTCATTTCAGTTCAGAACAAAAACACATGTCAAATAACCAGAATTCCCCACAGAACAGAAATTCCATTTTTCAACCAGTTCTTGATGTTCAGCACATCTTGGCTGTCCCAGAACAAAGGGAAGGGAAGTCAGAGGATGCTTCAATGACATTCCCTGCTGCTAGTCCCTCCAGTTTGTAAATGGTGGGGGTGGGGGAGAAGAGGTGGTTTTAGCTGAAACTCCCCAGCTGGCTGTAACTGCCAGGGTATCACATGAGGAGAGAAACAGATTCTAAGGTAGTCAAAATACAAACCAATAAGGGCTTTATAGGTTAAAAGAAATGAATATAGTCAGCTTTGCCCAGAAACAAACTGGAAGCCAACATAGACTGTGGAATAGTACTGAATAGTCAGAAACAATTATGCACCTGTTTTAACTTCTGTGCTCTGCTTCAATCCATTCATTTAATTTGGTTTCTCCACTCTGTTCAGAGCATGTATTTCTAAATGTGTCTGTCACTGCAAGGGACACTATATACATGATTAATAAAAATGTTATATGTCCTAAAAAAGACCAAACCCTTCTCCTCCCTGTCACATTGCACCACTTTCCTAAGTGAAGGTCTGTGGAGAATGAGCTTTACACTGTGTCCTATTGTTAGAAGACTCAGGTCCACACAGCTCTCTCCTTGTTCAGGTAAGGAAGGTTATCCCGATGCATTGACTGGGCAATGGAATGGAAATGATATGAAAAACATCGATCTGGTATGCCTGGGGTTAAATGTTGTCATTAGTTAGGTGGAAATCGTATGAGAACGAGGGAGAGATACAGAGGTTCATGTAAGAAACAACAGAGAAGTACGGAAGAGGCTACAAAACTATAGGGGTAAAAAGGAGTTAAGAAAAAGTGTGCTTTCTTCCAGACCCAGAATGATTTTGTGAGGCACAGCACACATGCAGAGGGAGTTCTATCCCTTAAAAAGAGAAGAGAAACCTTTCAGGATGTTGCTGTATCCCAACATGAGTAAAAACTTGAGTCCTTTCCTGGCAATTAAAAAAAAACTAACTGAAAGATTCTTCCCAAAAGTATCAGAATTCATCAGCCCAAAGTTAGGGTTCTCAAGAAAATATGTGAAAACAAACACAAACTATTAAAGAAGGAGAAGGAAAGGCAGGTCCAAGGTACTGGTGCATTTTATGCTGACATTTCCCGTTCTGGTAGTATGCAATATCTCTCTACCAGGAGTAGCAGGTGTTATTACAAAAAAACCACCAACCACACAGAGATGAGAAAGCATAACCTAAAGCATTTGCTTTCACACCATTGTGAAAAGCCTAGAGGAATTTCAATGAGAGGAAGAAGTAGTAGGCACTAATTTGGAGTAATTAATTAATGTTTTGAAATTAAGTATTAATCACTATATACAGGGCCAAAAGGCATGTGTTGTACCTATAGCAGTAGCTGGGATGCAAAGATAAGCTTTGGTCTTTCATTGCATATGAGTACCTTGTCAGATGCAATACTTCAGAGGAATACGCTGTCATCGAGTTACTATCCCAAATGTTTCTGATAGCAGAGAGGGAAAAAGACGTTTCCATTTGAAATCAGGCAGACAGTTGGAAAAAAACAGTTGTCAGGAAGGTACTGGGATGAGGATTTAGATGTAACAGAGGAGATTAGTATGAATCATATTGTCCTGACATTAAAATGCAAAGGTCCAGAAAAGGCCGTGAGGTTGAATACAGTACAAATATATTTACTGACATAAAAATGGCCCGGGTTTTATTGAGTGAATCTAAGGGTAGAGATGAGGAAGAGCTTTCAACTGCCCTTCCTGATGAATTGCAGGGGAGAAGTTCAACGCAAGAAGCTATGCAAGTGATGGCAGGTTTCTGCACACCACACCTTGTGCAGTGGAAGAGACGCTCCGTTGCTGTGTGGGCAGGTAGGACGTAAGCGGCTTGCTTCACCTTCAGTCCAGGTGCAGAAAGCTACTGAGCCACTTGTAAGGTTTGCTCTCTCTTCCAAGCGGCTTTGATATTTTTCTTTCTCCACTTGCTGCTTTCATGTATCTAAAATATGAAGACCTCAACTAAGAAATTCATGTGTTTTTTTTTTTTTTTTTAACAACGCTTGCAACATTCGCCTTTATTTCAAGAGAAGTGGAGCTGCCCATTCACTGTCTCTCATAAGAAAAGGAAAGGGGAGGAGGGAAGCATCTAAAAGTCCATTCTCTAGAGCAGGGGTCAGCAAACCCCGGCACGCATGCCAAAAGTGGCATGCATGCCTAGTTTGAGCAGCACACAGGGCTCACGGCCCTGCATTGCCTCTCAGCACCACTGTTGCTGTCCCTGCTGCCCCCCCCCACCCCCCAGTGGGGCCTGGGGCCTCAGGAGCTGCTACGTATGTGGCAGCTCTTTCCCTTGCTGGTCCCACCCCTGGCACCTGCAGAGTGTTGGAGGGAGGCAGGGCAGAAATGGGGGCCAGCAACAGTTGCCGACCTCTGCTGTAGCATGGTCAGAATATGGAATACAAAATTGCAAATTTTCCCAACTCCTGAGGCCTTCAGAATGCACCAAGTTCCTATACTAGCAACAGGACATTCACCCCCTTTCGTAAAGGTCTTTGCCATATCCATGTGGTTCCATAATTTATTCAAAAAACAAACAAAACAAAACAAAAAAACACAGGCAGAACATCAGTGATAAAAGCTTGATTCTCTAGGAGAGGCAATCATGCATAATGAATCTATTCTCTTGTTCCTTTCACAGCTCCCAGTAGAATTTGCATAGCACTTAAAGCTGAAAGTATTTTCCAAAACATGACTTTACGTGAGTTGAGGAGCCCCCTCCATGGCTTATCTGTAATATATGGTTATCAATTTTTTTAAAAGGGATAAATATGCTGTATACCTCCCCAAAACTGCTCTGTAGTTTTCCTCTCCCCTCCTATTCTAGGGCTAAGATCCCACAGCTCTGCCTGTGTGCTTTAGTGTTATCTGGATGTAATAGCACACAAAGAATAAGGCAGGAAAAACCTTTCTTCAACTTTTGGTGCATCCTCACTACAAAAAAAAAAGGGTTCTTAATTAGAGTCCATTAACATAAGATAAAACCTGAGTGAAAACAAGGCAATTTGTAATTTTCATAAGAGTTAACCAGCAAAGGTAAATTCTAGGCTACCCCAAAATCTTTAACTTAACCTGTTCACGTGAGTGAAAACTACAGATTGCCATGTCTGCAGTAGGTTTTAACCTAATGTGAGCTAACTAAATTAAGAGAACACTTTTTTTCTTTGTGAAGATATGCCTTTGAGGGACACAGATTAAACCTCTTCTTTGCTTTTTAGGAAAAAATAGTCTGTCTACTCTTGCCTTGTTCAGACTTCTTTCTTGAAATTTTCTACCATTTCCAAAAGGTTTGCTTTTTGTCAAGCAGATGTCAATGAGTCCACAAATTCCTCTTTGTGCTCTCAGCCTATGATGAAATGGCTAAACTCCATGAACCTGTGACTCTTATGGAGTGTACAGCCTCAGTATGTGTTGATGCAAAATCCTGTCTTCTTTGATCGGGTGTGGGAAGGGAATATTATAACTGGCAACTCCTTAATTTTTATAGATTGTGCACCAAATAGCAGGTTACTTGGAGAACTGGTGGTACTTAAAAATAAGTTTTCAGAAACAAAGAAAACTGAAGGTAGTCAGCACTTCAGAAAACTAGGCCACTTCCTTTAAGTGCCAAAATAGATATTCTGACTGAGTAATGTTTGCCTAATTCGAGGGCCAAAATTTTCAAGAGTAGCCTTGGGTGTCCAACTTGAGACAATAAACCTGACTTCAAGAGCAGTTGAGCACTCAACTCTGCTCACCTGAACAGAAGTTAGAGATACTCAGCCCCTCTGAAAAATCAGGTTTCTCAAATTGGGGACCCAAAATCACAGGCTGAAACATTTAGAAATAAGGTACTATCATCTTATATATTCTGTGAGCCTTTTAATGGTACTCATTGCCCTCAGTGCTCCTGTAGGCTCACATGTAGTTAGAAAACACAATGCCCCTGTGGTTCTTTCATGAAAGAATCCAAGGCTGGAAAGGTCCATTGTGGTCATCAAGTCTGACCTCCTGTTTATCACAAGCCACAGAACTGCCCCCGAGTAATTCCAGTTTGAGCAGAGCACATAAGAAAAAAGAAATCTGAGGCTGATTTTAAATTGTCCAGTGATGAAGAATTCACCACAGCCCTTGATAAACAGTTTCAGTGGTTAATTGTCCAAAATGTTCTTTCTTTCCAGTCTGACTATGTTCAGCTTCATTGCATCTTGTTAGACCTTTTTCCACTAGACTGAAAAGGCTATTATCAGATATTATTTCCAACAGAGATTTTTATAAGCTGTGATCACCCTGTCACCTTACCTATATTATTGTTAAGCTAAGTAGATTGAGTTTCCTGAGTCTATCACTATAAGACACATTTTTAGTCCTTGAATCATTCTTTGGGCTCTTTACTGAATCCTGGTCAATGGGGGTTCTATGGAATATGGAACTAGGCTGTTCTCAGTGGTTATAGGTGACAAAACTAGAGAGCAATGGCCACAAGTTGCAGTTGGACAGGTCTAGATTGGATATTTGAAAAAATCCTTTTCTCCATCAGGAGGGTGGTGAAGCACTGGAACGGGTTATCTAGGGAGGTGGTGGAATCTTTATCCTTAGAGGTTTTTAAGGTGTGGGTTTACAAAGCTCTGGCTGGGATGATTTAATTTGGGTTGGTCCTAGTTTGAGCAGAAGATTGAACTATATGATCTCCTGAGATGTTTTGACTTCACAGAACCTATGACACCATCTGGCACACTGGTCTGCCTCACAAGATGTCAGCTGAGCTGATGCTCTGAGGTAGACATGATCAGATGGCTCTGGGCCACAAAACCAGCCTCCGGAGATTCCAGAAGAATGGAATCCCACAAGGTTTGGTGCTGGTACCACTTTCACTTAATATAATTACCAAGGACCCACTGAACTCCTTCTGCAGTCCATTCATGTACACTGACCATATCTGCTTGGCTTCAAGGATTCATGACTTCCAAAAGACTGAAAAGAACCAGAACAGTGATATGGCTCATAGGTCACTATTGCAAGAAATGGAGACTGAAACCAAGTACATCAAAGACCATTTCTGTGTGTTTACACTTACACCATGCTCAGAGCCAACTTGAGCTGAACATCTTTTTGAATGATGAGTGGTTGGAACACGACCCAAAGCCAACATGTCTGAGGTCACCCTACATCACATACCATTACATACAAATACCAACTCATTAAAGTAGCTCAAAAGAGCTACAGCAGAAACTCTTTCTTGAAGAAACAGGTAGGGTTCACCTAATGAGCCAGTGTGCGCACATTGCTAAATTCTGGGATTGCTGTTTGCTATTCAGCTGGAGAATACTGTGCCCCAGTTTCGTTAAATGCTGCCTGCACAATAGTAGTAGCCACACAGCTTCATCATACCATGAGAATGATCACAGGCACCTAGAAGCCAAGAAACTCGGCATGGTTACCAGTACTAGCCAGTGTAATTCTACCTAACATTTGGTATCAGAAGGTAACCAACAAATGGATCACCAAGGTACTGCAAATGTCACACTTGCTGCTATTCAGGGATATATGGGATACATGCTGCCACTAATTGCATAGCAGGAATCTTATCTGGACACTGTTGAATACTCCCATACAGCTTATAACATTCGGCAGCTCACTGTGGTGGGCAGAATTGGGGAGAGCCTCTGCCACTCCCAGGAATGCCTCATCATCACAAGACTAGAGGAGCAGCTACCTAGCTGTGGGCTCTCACATCACCTCGAGAGCCAGGCAAACAGACTCAGGTGTAAGTTCCCTTGCTATCTTCCTGATTTCTTTTTACTATAGCTGAGCAAACTGAAAGATCAGATTTTATAGTGAGGCTGTATTCTTAATTGAGATAGGGGTAAAACATAGGATTAGGATTTGGAATTTGCTTTCAAACATACAGCACAAACAAAAGTTTGTGGCATTCAGGTTCAATCCATTGTAAAGATAAACAATGTGTATAATTTGCATCTAAATTCAAATGTTGAGTATCCTCCAGACTGCACATGGGTTTGGAATCAGGAATCTATTGTGAGTCCTCTTTAGTTCTGGGCATCATTCTGTAAAGACCCAGTCCCCAAGCACACAGCATGGTACTTGAAGGTGTTGAATGAGCGCAGATAGAATCCAGATTGATCTCCCAGCAGCTCGTTTTGTAAGCACCAACTAGTGCAAAATCAGTCAATGTGACATACCGGTTAAGCAAAAACAACAAGAGTCCTGTGGCACCTTAAAGACCAACACATTTCTTCAGGTATAAGTTTTCATAGGCTCCAACCCATTTCATCAGATGCAGCACTGAATAAGGTGTGACATTTGTATATAGTCGCTTTCTTCTGTTGTAAGGTAACCACTATATCCCCTGTTATGTGTGCAAATATTATTCATCTGAGCAATGCATTGGGTAATGGCCACACCTTCTGTCTTTACCCAGTTACAGTTTATACCCATTTCAAGGTGTGATGTCTCCCATAAAAAAAGCTGTTTTGCTGCCAGAAATTATCATTTGTTTTGAAATAATGAACAGATCTCTTTCCTGAGAAGCCCATGGTACAACACCCCTTGCTGTCACTATATGCACTCTCTATGGTGCCCAGTGTGGTTTGGGAAAGGCCAGCACTTGGGAAAGGCTGGTCTCAGAGTCCCAATTAATGGACAGGATGAGTTAGTTTTGGAAACATCAGTGCTTCCAGGGCCGCTCTTCTGGCAGTGGGGATGAGAGAATGATTTTATGCCCTCTTTTTCTCTCAGAAGAACAAGATATTCTTGCAGAGACAGAGTCATTTGAACTAAACCCATTTAGCACACATAACTCCACCCAAGCTTCTTCATCACTTGTGTGACACCCTGTATCCTATGTATATCCTTATGGTGTGATCTGCGTACCATTCGTGCTCACCCTTACAGTGTCTATGCACTTGGATCCGGGGTGTGATCTCCTCAACCAAGCATGCTCAAGGCAGTTAAGCCACAGCAGTGTGAGTCGCAGTCTGTGCCCATTAGGCTGCGTCTACACTTGTAAATTAAGTCGACTTAAGCTTGCTTAAGTCGACTTAATTTACCCTGCGTCTACACTACAGTTTCCTTAAGTCGACTTAATTAAGCTTCCTTAAGTTAACTTAAGGAAAATAAAGTCAACAATGAAAAAACCTAGATTTCATTAGACTTAAGGCTTAATTCGACTTTTTAAAGTCGATTAAGCCAGTGTAGACATGGGGTAGCCGTAAGTCGTTTTAGGGCTACCCTAGGACTACACCAATGCCCTCCCTGCTGGGGGGGCACAGGAGGAGCCTGGCATGGCCCCCCAAAGGGCAGGGAAGAGCCCTGTGTGATGCTGTCTGGATTTAGGGCACCATTTATTATATTATTTTCTATTAATATCTCATATATGCTAAAATCCATAGGAACTATGTCATGTTTGGTATCAATAGAAAGGTAGTAATTTGCTGGGAATGATTATATAGTTCATGTACAGGAATTGTATTTATATTAGAAGTTAGGAATATGCTTGTTATATCTATATTTTAACTTGTGTGATTGTGTGGACATACCCAAGACAGGCGGTCTACAACCATTGTGTCCTTAATGTTAAGGAAGCTGGCAGGCACAATGGGCCCAGAGAGTAACTTGATGAGCCATTAAGGACATAAGGAATACAACCATTGTGTCCTTAATGGCTCATCAGGTTACTCCCTGGGCCCATTGTATCTGGGACCTTCCTTTGTACACATTGTGCCCTGCCACCGTGGACCTTTCCTAAGGTCCCCCTAGCCCCTAGAAGTTGACCTAGGTGTCCAGTCTAGGTCGACTTTGTAAGTTCCCCTTGAAGTCGACTTTAATTTTAAGTGTAGACGCACTAAGTCGACTTAAAATTACAAGTGTAGACATAGCCTTAGAGATACCAGGTATGTATTGGAAGTGGCTAGCCCCTTCTACTGCTCCAGCTCCCTCAGCTATCTTCTATTTTTTGTGCATTAGTTTGACAGGAGCTAGCAGAGCGCCACCATAATACTTTGTGCTTCTACCATGCCTGCTGTCTGAGGCTCTCAAGAGTAATTTACGGCTCCCAAACCCTCCTTGGGTGTAGTAAAATATCCCATTTTACAGGTTGGGAAACCCAAGGCCCAGTGAGGGACAATCACTTACTCATGGCCACAAAAGGATTGTGTCACAGTCGGGAACTAAGAATAAGCCTAACTCCAAATCTCATGCTTTAAATCACAAAATGATCCTTTTTCAGCTGCTTTGGAGACTGGATGTGATGACACCCTGGACAAATCTACATGACAAAATTAAGTCAGCCTAAGTAATATTGATATACAGCCACCAGAGTAAGTGTCCACACCTTGCTCATTGTATCGGTGATGTTTCTTCACCAGGAGCACTTGTACCATTTTACCTGGTATTGTGGGGCGTTGTGGGACAGCTTCTTAAAGGCAGTAAGCCAATGTAAGCAACATAGTGTCTATATTGACACAGATTCATCCTTCTAACTACATCAAATTAAGCAGCACTTCTGTCACAGAGGAAGAGTTATCAGGACGGTGTAGTGGGAAAGTTCAAATGGTGGGAGCTATATTTTAGCCTTGGTCTGCACTTACCTGGAAATTCAGCAGCAGTCAATGGGTATTACACAAACTATGCAGGGTAGCTTGCGTAACTCCCATTGTCTTTGTTAACTCCTCTTCTGTGCAGCCTCTTCACTGCACTGTTGACAGGGAATGCATTCCTATTGATGTAGCACTACACAGTTTGAGGGGTTGGTTTTAACAAGTCAACTTCTGGATCGATTGAGTGGGTCTCCATGAAGACGTGCCCTTAGTGCAGATGCCTACAGTTAGGTCAATGTAAGCTGCCTTGGATCGGCTTAGCTCTGTATTGTAGATGAGGCCCCTGAGAAGCACAATGTTGAGTCATTGCTGTACAGTTACAACATTGTAACACGAGTGTGCCCCTCCCATCTTACCTGTCTAGTCAAGGGCGCGTAGGGAAAAGCTTTAATCTCAGCAGGCATCTCAGTAGCTGGCAAAGTGTGGAAATTAAGGAGAAATCTTAAAACGCTCTTCAGAGCATGGGAGAGAAGGGAGGTGGTATTCAGGGACTGGTATCTACTTGCATAGACAATGAAAGCATGGTAGGATTTTGTGGAGCTTGAGAAGAGGGCCATACTGACCCCAGATAGACTTAATTATTAGTTGTCTTCAAACTCTCTGAGCCTGTTGGGCCACATGGAGGACCAAAACAAATAAAACCAGTCTTGGGCAACTTCTACTAACTGCAGTATCACTTTTCAGTGGAGAGAGGATTCAGCAGCAGAATTTTCATTCATATCTAAGCTCCAACAATATTTTGGTTCATTTGAATTCAGAATTCTGGTTCATATGTACCTTAACTAGGACACAGAAGCTGAAATTAGATCAGAAGGCCAGGAAACAGCTGAAGAAATGCAGTAATTCTAAAGAAATCAGCTGCTTCTCTTTTGCTAAATTTGGGATCAGTAATTTGATTACCTTTTTAAAAAAATAGCACAATTATAGTCAGGCTAACTACCTGCTTTGTAGTAGTTGTAGCTCAGCGCTGACGTTGCAGTGAGTCAGGACATTCTTGCTCAACTGAGAATGAGAAAATGATTTGTCACTATGTGAGTTCGGAATGGAAGGTGGGAACTGCATCAAAGTAGATGGTTATAATACAGGTTATTATTTCCTAGGATGAGCAGAGCGGTTTCCAAGTTGAAGACAGGGGCAAACAAATTGATATTCATTTCTTCAGATAATACTATTCAGCCAACAAGATCCTTGTTCTCTCGCTTTAGTGTATTACTAATGCTTTTATCCTTAAAAGAACTGTGAAAAATAAAAGCAATCAGGCAAACCATACTCAAATAAAAATAAATCAAATACGTTATAAAAAGGAGAGTGATTTTTCCCAAAACTTATTCTCTCCAGCTAGAAGAGGATGTGATTGTTTTTGTTTACTGTACAGATCACCTTAATCACCTGAAGCTATAAAATAAAATGATAATGCAATATTAATAACAAGCATTAAATTCAAATCCTTTAGAAACAGAGACATCAAATCTTCTGACTTCACCATGTTCATAGCCAGGCTTTGGGTTTAGTTTATTTGTTTGAACTTTAGTTTGTCTTATGTCCCATTTATGGGCAGTTTCTGTAAACATTCATTCACATGCCTTTTAATTTCACAAGCCATCACAAATACTTCGTTTTATATTCACATACTTGAGTATTCATGGAAAACGTATTTTAAATTTGCAGAGAGGAATTTTCTAGAATTTTTCCTGAGAATTTGGAAAATAAAAAAACAAAACCTTTGTATTTGTTATAAAGTAGTTGTGTTTTAATTTTACATTTTGATTCTTTCCCCCTTTCTTAGTGCTGAAAATATTTAAGTACTCCAAACATATGTATATAGGAGGGCCCTGCACACTAGTGTGGGGAGTTTTCATAATTGGACATTTTAGGACAGCCAGGAGCTGGAACTGGGTGACAGAGGATGGATTACTTGGTAAATTACAGTGTTCTGTTAATTCCCTCTGAAGTATCTGGCACGGGCCACTGATAAAAGACAGGATTCTGGTCTGACTCAGTATGGCCATTCTTATGTTCTATAAAAGTTAATGAACTTCATTTGCTATGGGCTGGGTGTCCATGTAGTGATTAAGGTTTTAATTGTCCTGGGTTACATCTTGCCTGGCCTGTACATGGGTGTATGTGTGGCCTTCCCCATCTTGCAAAGCCTGTGTAAGAACAAATTACAATCATCAACACTTGGAGGAGCACCCAGACCACACCTGCCATACACATCTGGAGTCACAAAGGGCCCCCAACAGAAGCAGGGAGGATTGAGAAGGAGACAGGGCTAGGGGTGGATTACTGTGTGGACCAGTGGGGCCCATGCCCAAGGGCCAACCACAACGTGGGGGCCCTCCACCCTGCCGGTACTGGGGGAGACTTGGGGGAGCAGAGCAGGCCGGCCCAGAGACTGGCTCTGTGCTGTCTCCCATCCTGCCCCTGTGCCAGCCGGTCCACCCCTGCGGGGTGAGCCAGCTGTGGTCTCGCTGGTCCTCCCCGGGGGATGGCAGCATGGGGCCGACTGAAATGTGCAGTTCGGCCTCTGGCACAGCCTTTGGTCCACCCCGCACGTGGCAGTCATCCGGCCACCTCTGGGGGCCAGTCGGGCTGCGGCTGGCCTCTGTTGCCAGACTCCCCCCACCACCACACTGGCCCACCCGCACAGAGTCCCTAGGCTGGCATTGTGTGGGTGGGGGGAAGGGGTGCTGGGGCCCTAAGTGGGAGGGGGGCAGTTGGTGGGGGAGACCCATGGGCCTGATGACTCCTGATCTGCCTCTGGGTAGGGCCTTCCCTAGTAGAAAGAAAGAGCAAATTTTGCTCCACAAAGGAGCATAGCACGTTTCCCCTAGTCCTCTTCCAGGACAGTACAGAGCTGCCCTTCCCCTGAGCTGTGCCCAAATGGCACAGTTGTGTCAGGTTAACATGTTTCTCATTGTTTGATGATTCCTGGTTAAGTAATAAGCAATTAACAATTAAAGTTTCCAGTGTGACCTGCTTAACTCTGTTCAGAACTGCCTGAGTTAAGGAGTCAGGGTGGGTGAGGTAATATCTTCTTTTCGTACTGGCATCTGTTGTGAGAAAGACAAGCTTTCACAGAGCTCTCCTGGAGGTAGGGAGTGGCAAAGAAACCTATCCTAGTAAAAGGAGATGCAGGTCAGCAGTCAAGGGGAGGAGAGATATCACTTGACAGACTTGCTAAGGACCAGTGAAGCAGGGCTCATCCATTGCAGTGCAGTGCAGAGCAATCCTCCTCACCTGGGCAGACAGAGCCACTCTAGTGGGCCTGAGGGACACACGAAACATGGTGTGCTGATGTTCTGCCTCAAGCTAGGGCTCTGGATCTGACACACACTTGAACTACAACTGACCTCCTGAGCTCCACCCAGAGCCAGAATGTTCACATTGCTGTTGTTAGCATGCTAGCTAAAGCCCCACAAGTGTGGGTCTGGCTACCCAGGTGCTGGTAGGCTCAGCATAGCTCAGCTCAGCATATGTCAGCATAGACATACATCTAGATGGGGGGGGGGAGCCCACTCCTGTCTTCTCCAGCTGTTCAGAGACCTTCAGTTGATAAACACAATTGTGTTGTTTATTTATATTGTCTTACCTTTACTGACCCACACACCACATCACTTGTTACACCTTAGTGTTTTACTAAGGAGTAGAGAGGGAAGATCTCTTTCCTGCCAGAGACTCTTCCTTCTGGTGCCTTGTTCTACCCTGAGTTTTTGGGCTAATTGCTCTTTTGTTCCCCTAAACCCATTCTAGTCTGCTAATTAGACAGTCAGGTCCATGAGGTGGAGGAGGGGAAATGAATTGGCATTTAATCAGGGTACTGGTTTAACTGTTGTTCCCAGCATTCTGTCATGGAGGAGATAATAGACAGGGAGAAGAGGGCCAAGCAAGACAGAGGAGCAGCTGGCTGGAAACTCCAGCTAGGAACAGTACTAGCAGATGTGTTTCTCAAATAGAGCCACTTTTTTGCAGCCACAACAGCCTCCAAAATATGGACAGAGATTGAGGAGGAGGAGGAGGACAAAGAAGTGACCCCTACCTGCAGCACCCAGCTGTTGCTCCTGAATAGTTGTTACTACGGGCAGTGAGATGCACTTCCTGGATGTTTGCACTGGCAGTGCCGGCAGGGATTGGTGTCTGCAGCGTCTCTGGCCAGGCCCTCTGGAGACATTAGAGTTGGTGTGCGGCACTGAAGGTGGCTCTTTTCAGTAGAGGCACTTGAAGCACTTGGTTGTCAGGGCACTCTCCTGCACAACTCCCTTGTTCCTTCCCAGCTAGGGCCTGGCACCAGGGACTCTACAGGTGGCTGATGAGTTCCCAATGCATCTTCCCTGGGACAGGCTCTTGCTGAAGGGCGGCAGGGACAGTGGACAGGTCGGTGCTTCCCCCACCTGAGGCTGAACATCTAGATGAGTGGTTCTCATCTTTGGTGGGTTGTGGCACACTTGGCAGCATGTTGTGACCTTACAGGACAACTCACCCCACTCCCCCAGGACAAATTCAGCCATCTCCAGAACACACTTATTACTGTTTGGTGACAGAGTAAAGTGCCTCGACACAGTGGTCGAGAACCACTCATCTAGACAACGTATAGAGCTTTTCATTCAAAAGAGGCAGGAAGTTAGCACTGTATAAAATCAGACGTTTAGAGAAAAAGTAGCTAGAACCCTGACCCAAGTGGTTGTAATGATTCTGCTGCAGCTGATAGCCACACCAGTTACTCAGACCCCTTTTATCCAGCCTGTAACATATCCTGCCTACAGAGTGGCTTAGTCACTTTGCTCCTATTTTTTTGCCTTGTACAAGGGAGCACATGACAGCATCTTGTCTATAACTGTCATATAGGAGCTATTGCAGATGAGATCTTTGTTACTGAATGGCTCTTCTTGAAGTCTCCTTGCTGCTCAGAGCCTGGTTTCCTTGGTCTAGCAAGTGCAAAATGAAGGACTTTCAAAGCACCACATAAAGGTGGACCACATGCTTTGCTGTTTTTATCTGTTTATCTGTGGTCACAGAAACTGGGTTTCCTATGAGGTTTGTGGTCTAATTATGAAGATGAGAAAGCTCTGTTAGCGGCTTTGTAACTTTTTATGGCTTTCAGTTGTTGCTTGTGGCAAGATATTGCACATTAGGAAGCAGTATTAGTTGATGGCAAACTCTTTCAACAGCTAAACTGGAAGATTCTCAAACTTTTTCAGAATGAATGTCACTTCTTGTAGATCAGCTTGTGGAGCTTTCCATTTGTGATCACATGAATCTCCTTCCCTCCCATTCATAATCCCAGAAAATTACTATGACAAATACTGCAAATTGTCACAGAGAAAATCCTTAGAAAAGTATTTATGTATTTTCAGGAAAGGTGATAGCTACACAGACTATTTTGTCCTTCATTTTATTTCCTCCCACTTCATCTGTTTCTCAGAGGGAAAGAGGGAAAGCCAGCACTAGGTGTCCAACCCTCTCACACCAGGTGTTTAGTAGACTACAGTTTGGGAGCTAGAATCCAATATATATATATATATATATATATATATATATATATATATATATATAGGCAAATCCCTAGTTGTTTAGTTTCAATTAAAACCTTGAAAACACAGCAATCTGAGAGTAATTGATACAACAGCCTGTCTGAGTTTGCAGAGATCCTGCAAGAATAGCTCTGAGATATTCCCATGATAGTTTACAGTGTTGACATTTAAAATATTTCATGGCTCATCAAAGCAAAGTGGAGAGAAGAAGAAGTAGGGGTTGGCAACCTTTGCTGACCCCCATGCCAGCCCCTCCTCCTTGACATTCAGCCAGTGCTGGTGGCTCCCTCTGTCAAAAAAAATGATGGCCACCTGGAAATTCAGCAGCGGGCACAGCTGGAGTGTGTGTGTTGGGGATGGCAGGGGCACTTCCCACTCATGCTGCTGAGCTGAAAGGACCCACTTACAGAAAGAAGATGTCCAGAGTGGCTCCTCTTGGCAGCATGCCTGAGGATGAGAGTCCCCAGCCATGCCGTGGAAAGACGCTGCCCATAATAGCTCCTTTTGGCAGTAGCATGCCACAGACAGGAACTACTCTGGGCAGCTTCTTTACATAGCATAGCTGGGGCTGGGGCTGGGGCATGGGCATGGCATGGCGGGGACCTCCCATGCCCGAGCTGTCCCCAAGAGAAGCTGCCTGGAGTGGCTTTCAGTGCCAGGAGCAGCAATTTCTGTGGCACCATAGAGGGTGATACATGTCACTCTGAATGGGCTCGTGTACCACTGTCAGCACGTGTGCCGGGGGTTGCTTACCCCTTATCTACATCATTTAGTCTGTAAGCTATGCTCATTTTGGGTAGGCCTTTTACAATACATGATTGTGTTGATAGGTTGGTGCTTGGTCCATTTCCCTGATCCCATTTACATCTTTCCAAAATGTGAGAAATGCTGCACTACTGAATACCTAATTTCAACACCCCTCATGTATGAGGGAGGTCAATATGATTACCTCCATACTTAAAAGGAGAGGTATGTCAGAGTGACTTGCACATGGTCACAAAGGGAACTTGTGGCAGAATTTGGATTGAAACCCAGCTGTGTCTTAACTATGAAATCATGCTCACTTCCTCCTGATGAGTGCGGCAATAGAGTTCGCTGAAGAAGCAGTTAGGAGGTCTCTTGGGATAATATTTCCATTGGACCTGGGCAAGAAAGCTGAACTGGAACAGGCTAAGGGATTCCTTGTGTAAAGTTGGATGGACAGGCAGCTGAGAACTGTCATGCAGAGATGCTGCAGGCTGGCACACCACCTGAGGCAGAATGCTATCTGGTGAGGGGACAGAAAGGAGGAGAAGTAGGCCAGGGAAAACTGGCTGTTGTCTATTGTGGCAGATGACAGAAGTAGGAGCAATAGGCTCAAGTTGCAGTGTGGGAGGCTGGATATTAGGAAGAACCTTCTCCCTAGGAGGGTGCTGAAGCACTGGAAAGGGTTACTAGGGAGGTGGTGGATCCTCCAGGTTTAGGTGTTTTTAAGGCCCAGCTTGACAAAGCCCTGACTGGGATGATTTAGTTGGGCATGGTCCTGCTCTGAGCAGGGGCTTGAAAGTAGATGACCTCCTGAAGTCCCTTCCAACACGCATCTTTTGTGATTCTGTGAATGTGTTAAAAAGGGGCGGAGACGGGGAACAAAATATAAAGTAAGGCTAAACAGACAGGCATACAATAAAATGTAACACATTACACTCCCATTGAGCATCATGTCAAAGCAATGTACGCTACCCTGTCACTTACACCTGGTAATGTACACCACAATTATTGTTTATATCACAACTGCAATTAGTCTTGTGTATGTTTACTTGTAATTCTTTACCTGCACAGTGATTAACAAGGCAGCAGGGCCATTTGTGTCTACTTGTTTGCAAATAGGCTGTGCTGATACATTTCACAGTTGTAAATGAAGGATGCATGCTGAAAATGGGGTAACAGCGAATGTGGTTGATGGTCTATGATGCTCCTGTTTCCTTACAAGTATTACTATGTTTATCAATCCACAGTAGTCCTGCTCTCCTGTTGCTGAAATCCAGCCTCACCTTGATTTCTCTCAGTTACTATGTTCCAATAGAGCTTTGCCAGTAACACGGTTCCCGGGTGCTGGTGTTACCAATATCTTAGCAGACAGTTTGTCCAAGCGGACACAGCCTGGGACCAACAGACCTAAGACCTCGGTGCTTTCTTTGCCCCAGCCTTGCCGATCATAGGCAGGGGTGCCTCAGACTAGTCGCTCCAAGATCAGCCCCTACAGATTGTTGTCCTGCACTCCTTTGGAGCCTATCAGTCTCCTGGCACTTCTGGACCTCCCTCTCTCTTCTAGAATAAGAGAAGATTATGGTTGGAAGGCACCTCATGAGGTCATCTAGTCTACCCCCCTACTCATAGCAGGACCAACCCCAACTAAATCATTCCAGGCAGGGCTTTGTTTCCTCTGAGTGAGGAGGTGGGCAGCTATGACAGCTACTGAGGTGGAAGTGCTCAGAAGAAAGCAGGTGAGAAGCAAGGTTCAGCCCCACAATGTGTGTGTGGTGTGGGTTTTGGAGATTTATCTTCCAGGTTTTCCCCACTCTGTCTTGGCCACGATGGTAGACAGAGCCCTGTCCCTTTCTTGGAATCATAAGATTCACTTGCTTTCTCAGCTCTGAACACCATGTGCTGTGCACACATAACTGAACCAGACCAATCACCAGATTCAGGGAGAGGGTGGGTAAAAATGGCATCAAGGAGGCAGTAGGCATTGCCAGTACATCATCACCAGTGCCACAAGGGTGTGCTGCAGGCCAGAATAATGCCTGAAGTATAAAGCAATCCTTGTCTGTGCATGGCAGGGCTCTGTGCCCTCCTATGCAGTGCCAGGAGGGATGTTACGTGGCTTCTGCTTCTCGGGCTGCCAGGTGGGGAGGCATGGGGGTGCAGGGAGCTGGTTGTTTGCAGCAGGTGGAAGGTGATGGCTGTCTGATGCTACCATGCATGGTTACCATGGCTATGTGTGATGGGGGTTGAGGACCATGCTGCGCCATCCAGCAGGACAGGTTGAGATCCAGCCGTGAGCTTCAAACTGTAATAAAACTGTTAATGGAAGGACCAGCTGTGCTTTCAGGAAGCTGGAGGGAGGTTACCAGTGGAGTCCCTCAGGGATCTGTCTTGGGACTGAACTTGTTCAACCTTTTTGTTACTGTCCATAGCACAAAAAGCGGGAATGTGCTAATAAAGTTTGCGGATGACACCAAGTTGGGAGGTATTGCCAATACAGAGAAGGATACCATACAGAAAGATCTGGATGACCTTGTAAACTGGAGTATCAGGAATAGGATGAAATTTAATAATGGGAAGTGCAAGGTCACGCATTTAGGAACAAATAACAAGCATTTTTCCTATAAGTTGGGGACGAATCAGTTGGAACGGACTGAGGAGGAGAAGGATCTGGGAGTACTGGTTGATCATCGGATGACTATGAGCCGCCAATGTGATGTGGCCGTGAAAAAAAGCGAATGCGGTTGTAGGATGTGTCAGGAGAGGTATTTCAAGTGGAGACAGGGAGGTGTTAGTGCCGCTGTACAAGGCAGTGGTGAGACCCCATGTGGAATATTGTGTGCAGTTCTGGTCCCCCATGTTTAAAAAGGATGAATTCAAATTGGAACAGGTGCAGAGAAGGGCTACAAGGATGGTCTGTGGAGTGGAAAACCTGCCCTATGAGTGGAGACTCAAGAAGCTTGGCTTGTTTAGCCTAACCAAAAGAAGGCTGAGGGGGGATATGATAGCTCTCTATAAATACATCAGAGGGATTAACATCAGGGAGGGAGAGGAATTATTTGAGTACAGCACCAATGTGGACACCAGAACAAATGGTTATAAACTGTCCATCAAGAAATTTAGGCTTGAAATTAGACGCAGGTTTCTAACCATTAAACCAGTAAAGTTCTGGAATAGCCTTCCAAGGGGAGTTGTGGGGGCAAAAACCATAACTGCTTTCAAAACTGAGCTTGATAAATTTATGGAGGGGATGGTATGATTACCCTATTTTGGAAATTGACTGATATTTGGCTACTGGTGGTGGATATACAAGTAGCCTAAGAGGGGAGAGTACATGGGGTGGGTTCTGAGGTATTACAGAGAATTGTTTCTTGGATAACTGGCTGTTGAGACTTGCCCACATGCTCAGGGTTTAACTGATCGCCATATTTGGGGTCGGGAAGGAATTTTCCCCCAGGGCTGATTGGCCTGGGCTCTGAGGGTTTTTCACCTTCCTCTGTAGCACAGGGCATGGTTCACCTACCAGTGAATTCTCTGTATCTTAAAGTCCTTAAATCATGATTTAAGGAGGTAAATAACTCAGTCATAGGTTGGTGGCCTATTGCTGGAGTGGGTGGGTGAGGTCTTGTGGCCTGCATTTTGCAGGAGGTCAGGCTAGATGATCATACTGGTCCCTTCTGACCTTAAAGTCTATAAGTCTATAATCTGACCTGGCTGCCCCCACAACACATGAGGTGGATCTTCAACAGCAAAAGGTACAGTACACAGAAAACTAAATGAAACTTCTCCCTTCAGTTACTTACCTTCAACTCCTTCCCTTCAGTTAATTAACTTTTACATGTGTGATCTTTTGGGAGGTTTACTTTTACATTATATCTGAAAGTATGAGTTGTGAAGGGCACTTGACACTGTTCCTCATCTCTGTTGTTAGGTTCACCAATTACAGTAACATCGTTCAGTGAATCAATTTAAATTTTCAAGTCAGTAAACCTATTTGTATTATCTTCCATCTCATGACCTTTTCTGGACCTCTGTATTGTAACAGCAGGATAATATGATTCCTCATTATCTCCCCTTTTTTAAGTGTTCCAGTAAATTCCAATCCCAGTACCTTTCTGACAACTCTATTCCCCACTGCTCCCATCATTTTAAATCAAAACCGTTTTTCCTCCCCCTTGCTATCACAGACAATTAGACCAGTACCATGGTGTCAGCATATTCCTCTGAAGCATTGTATCTGACAAAGTACTCACATAGGGTGCGTCTACACTTATAAATTAGGTCGACTTAAGGAGGCCTAAGTCGACCTAAACTACTCCATGTCCACACTGGGCTTTCCTTAAGTCGACTTAAGCATTTCCTTAAGTCAACTTAAGGGAAAGTTAAGTCGACTTAATAACATCTCGTGTTAGGTTGACTTAATGCTTAAGTCAACCTTATTAGGTCAACTTAAGCAGTGTGGACAGGGATTAGCGCCTAAATCGACCTTATTAAGCAATTTAAAGTTGACCTTATTAAGTCGATTTTATTAACTTTTCTAGTGTAGACATAGCCTATATACAGTGGTGGTTAAAGGTCATCTTTCCATCATGGGTGTAAACTGTTCAGAAAGGAAAGGTAGGGGAGAAAGGGTTGGAAGAGTTACATTACATATATATATATAAGAGTAATATGATTGCTCAATGCTCCAGTATGAAACTGGAGAAAAGATGGTTGAGAGTTTCTGGGTTAAGTTTAAAAGAGAGAGCAACAAGGGGGATGTTACGGTGGGTGTCTGTTATAGACCACCAAATGATGAGAATGCGGTAGATGAGGCTTTCTTCAGACAATTAGTAAAAGTTTCCAGAACACAGGACCAGGTTCTCATGGTGGTCGTCAATCACCTTGACATCTGCTGGGAGAGCAAAACAGCAGAGCATAGGCAATTCAGGAAGTTTTTTGAGAGTGTTGTGGGTAACTTCCTCATACAAGTGCTGGAGGAACTTACTAGGGGCTGTGCTTCTCTTGACCTGATGGTCACAAACAGGGAAGAAGTTAAGTAGAAGTGGGTGGTAAGCTGACCAGCAGTGACCATGAGATGGTATAGCTCAGTGTTACCAAATTTGCCCATAAACTTGGGGTATGCTCATTTATTAGGGTTGCTTTCCTTGGGGGGGGGAGGTGTTGTACTCCTATCAGTGTACTGCTTGTGTTACTTCTGTTTCTATATGGAGCTTACTTCTCCCTTCTGCAAGTCCCCTCCCAATGGAGCTACCCTTGCAGGACCTAAACTTCCCAAGACTGGGTTTCTAAGTGCGTCTGAGTGGACCGGGTCTATCAGCATTCTCAGCTGATCCCTTATATGTCCCTGAACTTAGCAGGCTGGATTACACAGCACTTCTCTGCTGCCACCCTTATATGGCCCTGGCACCACACTGGACTAGTCTTGAGCATGCATTCAAGCAGGCTGGGTCAAAACAGCACTTTCAGCTGCCACCCTTATATGCCCCTGGACTGAATCAGGCTGGGTCAAAACTGCACTTTCAGCTGTCACCCTTATATGCCACAGGTTCAGCACGTTAGTAACCCCCTTACTGAACAGACCTGACAGGATTTGGGGCATCATAGGGATCTTTGGCTAGGTAAAAGAAGCATTGCTGCAGAGCAATATAGGGAAGCCAAGAACACAAAGGAGGGGGAAAGAGTCAGGGAGTCAGCTTGATTACAAAAGTTACTTTATTGCCAGGTACATAAAACTTATGAATAATTATAAAAGGAAAGAAAAATACCCAAACAATTACAATATTAATAACCATACAAAGACAGAGAAATGATCAAAGAGTTACAATATTACCCCATTTCAATTGTAGCATTCGGGAAATCTAGCCCAAGTGGATTACAAAGATTAAGTTTAGAGAGTTATATATGGACTAAGAGGAAAAAGGGGGCGGGGGGGGGGGGGTCTCACCAATCAGTGCAGCTGAAAGGTATCCAGGAACCAGGCTGTTCAGCTTAGGGTCTGGAGGGCTGGAGACAGGCAGAACCCCCACCACGATCAGCAAGGAAAAGCTGGCATCACAGTGGAACTGATGCAGCTTTTGGGTCCAGGCATCAGAACAGATTTAGGCAGCAGAACAGATCAGGCAGCAGAACTAGCTTAGGCCATGTACACACGATCACTTTATCACGCGATAAGGCTCCTTACTGCACAATAAATCTTCCAGTGTACACACGAGCATTTTCCCTGTTGTGCGACAACACCCTTTTGCCCTGCAACAGTTAAACCACTCAAATTGACAGTGGTTAGGCTTACCGTGGAACAGCTGTTCCGCGGTAGAGCTTGTGTGTACAGGTTTTCTGATTTTGACAGCCTCCGAAAATGTCCCAGAGGGCCAGTCGAGGCCACTCTGGGATATTGGAGCTGTCAAAGATGTCAATTTCACTGCTCTAGTAGAGCAGTGAAATTGACAACTATTGGAGATGCCAGGTTCCGCGGCTCCTGGGGATTGGCCCCCTGGACTGGGGCTCCTGCTTGGGAGCCCCCAAGCACAGGTGGCTTCAGCCCTTCTGCCTGCTGCCGGGGCTGGGGGCTCCCAACTGGCGCTGAAGCGCTGCAGCCCCTGCTGCCACCCGAACCCCGACAGCTGGACTAGGGGGCTGGCCCGAACTGGCAGAGAGGAACGTGCATTCCCCCTGCTTTTTCTATTTTTAGGGGACCCGGAATGCTGACCCCTTGAATTTTTGGGCCCTGAAACGCCATTCCTGTGCGTTCTGGCCTACTTTAACCCCTGGGGCTGCAGCCAGCCCCTCCACCACCTGCCAGGTTTTGGGTGGCGGCGGGGGCTGCCGCGTTTCAGCGTGCAGCCCCCGCCGCCACCCGAAGCCTGGCAGGTGGTGGAGGGTCTGGCTGCAGCCCCAGGGGTTAACCGTCA
>ML688386.1:1194895-1222627 GCA_007922175.1 Pelusios castaneus | reverse complement strand
GTGGGCAGTGCATGGTGGGACAGGTGCCCACAATGCACTGCTCCTTGCAGTGCAAAGGAGCGTTCACACGTGTGAACGCTCCTTTGCACTACAAGGAGCACGTATGTACACACAAAAGTGCTATATTTATAACGCTTTCCATGTCCCGTTTATTGGGGGACAAGGTTGTCGTGTGTACATAGCCTTAGAAGTAATTCAGAACTAGCTTCACAACTTGGGTAGGGATTTTTGTGGGGAAGAAACAATGGTTCAAGGCAGAACACTAGGGTTGTTTTGGGGTAAATAATGACTTAAGGGAGTATACCAGAGCTGTTTCGTTTAGCTGGACAATAGGAGCTGATCATTCCTGGCTTTGGGGGCATTCCTCTGAGGGAGCTCACAATGCAATCAGGTAGATTCAGTATGCTGGATATCAATACAAGATCTATTGACTAGAATTGGTCTGATAACTGCTGAGCTGCGTGTGTGCAGACATGAGTTCATTTGTCTCAGGAGCAGAGATCCCCCATCATGCAGTGCTTCCGTGCTTTGCCAATCCCAGAGTTCAGCGTGACTCCTGCCTTGGAGCTTGGTTCTCCATTCAGCATGCTAATTCTGGTTCCATCCTTGATGCAAATGAAGTTTCTGCTGTCCATTCAGTGTGCTAATGGCTCACATCTTCACTGGCTAGGAGAGTTGCCCTAATTCCATCACCCTTGTTCCAAGGGCTTGAGGTGTGTCTCCCACTGCCTTTTCATTGGTTTTAGTTTCTGGTTCAAGCAGAGGCTGGGGGGGGAGAGGAGGGAGTCCCAGAGGCAGGATACTGTTCCTGGTTCCAAGAACACAGAGCTAACAAGTAACATCAGGGTCTTAACAAACAAAAGAAAGGAGAACAGCTGGATATGGACCCTGGACTTCAGAAATTAGACTCTGACTTCCTTGGGGAGCTGATGGGCAGGAACAGCTAGGAGACTAATATGATAGGGAAAGGAGTCCAAAAGAGTGGATGGTATTTTAAAGAAACTTTACTGAGGGCACAGGAGGAAATCATCCTCATATGCAGAAAGAATAGCAAATATGGTAGGCGACCAGCTTGACTTAACAGAGAAGCCTTAGGTGACCTTAAACACAAAAAGGAAGCTTACAAGATACAGAATCTTGGTCAAATGACTAGGGAGGAGTATAAAAATACTGCTCAGGCATGCAGGATTGAAATCAGAAAGGTCAAAACACAACTGGAGTAGCAGCTAGCAAGTGACGTGAAAGGTAACAAGGAGGGTTTCTACAGGTAAGTTAGTAACAAGAAAGTGGTCAGGGAAATTGTGTGTCTCTTACAGAAAGGGGAAGACAACCTAGTGACAGATATTGTGGAAAAAGCTGAAATACCCAATACTTTTTTTTGCCTCTGTCTTCACAAAGGTCAACTGGGTGTTAGGAAAAGGATATTAGGTTAGCTTGGAAATTAGGGAAAAAACTTTTTCTCCATGAGGAGGGAAGTGAAGCACTGGAGTGGGTTACCTAGGGTAGGTCCACACTAGAGCCTTAGGTCAACTTAAGGAAGGCTAAGTCGACCTACAGACTCTTGCATCCACACTGGGCTTTTATTAAGTCGACTTAAGCGCTTCCTTAAGTCGACTTAATAACACGAACTCTGAAGGTCGACTTAAGGCTTAAGTCAACCTTATTAAATTGACTTAATCCAGAGTAGATGGGGGATAGCCCTTAAGTCGACCTAATTGGCCTCCAGGCCCCCTTGCAGAGTTCTTGGCCACTCCTCTATCGACCTAGCACCTACCAGTGTGGACGCAGTGCTGTGGACTCTCTAAGTCGACTTAACAAGGTCAGCTTAAAGTTGAGCTTGGTTAAGTCGACTTAACAGAGCCTCCAGTGTCGACGTACCCCTAGGGAGATTATAAAATCTCCATCCTTAGAGGTTTCTAAGGTGTAGCTTGCCAAAACATTGGCTGGGATGATTTAGTTGGGGCTGGGCCTGCTTTGAGTAGGGGATTGGACTAGATGACCTCCTGAGGTCCCTTCTAGCCCTAATATTCTCTGATTCTTTGATGATAGCTGCTGCTGTAAGAACAATGCATAACTTTGAATCCCAGATTTTTCTAGTGAATGGTGATGAATATTGAAGTTTCAAAACCTTAATGAAATTAATTACTCCAATTTAGTGTCTACTTCCTCTTCCTTGTTTTGAAATTACCTTTCACAAAGGTGTGGATACAAGTGCTCTGGGTTTTTCTTTCCACCTGTTTGTGAAATAGTACCTGACATCCCTTCTAGAGAGTTATTGCATATTAACAGATGGGGAAGTTTTGGAGCAAAATGCTCCAGTATTCTGGAACCACAGCATATATTCCACATCCACCCAAAGCAACCTTTTCCCCAATGTTTGTGGGGTGTGTAGGTGAGGGAATGGTTAACTTGGTGAAATTCATACTACTACAGTATGGATTGTACCTGTCTGTCAATCTAATCTGCTGGGCTGCCAGTGTCTCCTGCAGCTTTAACTAGTGGGGGATTGGAAGCGTCCTACCATTTTTGTATAAGGAGTAACAGAACCACTTCTACAGGCTCTAACTGCCCCTACAGGAACTTAAAAACACACAGGTGGCCATGCCCTTCCTCCAAGAATTGCTCCGCTGTAGGAAAATTCTGAGACTCAGTAAAATGGGTCCTGAAACATGATGGTTATCAAGTGACTTCCTTTGGTCCCACATGTGTGTCTACTGTGCAGCCTTCTTCAGCAAGCATTGCTCACTGGGGCACAGTCATGGGAAAAATCATGGAGTGGAGGTTTATATGAGACCAGACTGAGTTGAAGATTCTGCTTGATGGACTTCCTACAGCTATATATGTGGAAGGTAATAGCAGAATTGCCAGACAGGTTAGAGATCTTCCCTGCTCCTCACTCCTGAGTGTGTGAAGGGCCGTCCCTGGGGGGGGGGGGCACGAACGGGGTTATCGCCCCGGACCCTGGGGTTAGGTGGGCCCCACACTGTCCCACTCCCAGAGGGGCAGTCCGGGGCCCGCGCCATGGCCCCCCCATGGCTGCGCTTCCCAAAGGCAGCAGGGCGGGCCAGGAGCGCTTCCCCTGGCCCCCGGATTGGCCCTGTTCCCCGCCCCCAGAGTGGAGCAGGCAGGCCCAGGGGCAGGGTAGGTGCAGGTTTCCGGGTGCAGCTGGGGCCGCAGCAGCCTCGCACGGGGCTGGCTCCCCAGAGTAGGCAGCCACAGCTCCCCGCTGCCCCCCGGAGCTGGGGCTGGGGTCTCGGCTCCCCGGGGCCGCACCGTCGGCTCCCTGCCACCTGGCGGGCGGCCTCGGTTTCTGGGGCTGGTTCCCCCAGCGACCGGAGTCCCTGGGGGTAGAGTGGGCCGAGCCGCTGCACTCCCCACCAGCATGGGGGGGCGGGCCCCCGCCTAAGGCGATTGGCCCTGGGCCCCGCTCCCCTCAAGGGATAGCCCTGACTGTGTGGGTCCTTTGCAGACTCACCACCCTAGTATACAGTTCTTTCACTTAAGCCAAATGCTACATTTATATCGCAACCACATCCAATCTCTTACCCTGATCTGGCTGGCGAGTAAACAGAAGCCAGATCTCAATTTCCAAAATGTTGGGAACCATTTCAACAGTGCCTTAAAGGTGAATGATCTTGACTTTCTCCCAGGCTTCCAGGCCTGACACCAACCACTGCCACACACTATCCTTATCCCCAAATGTTCAGCGTTGCCACTGGGATAAGTTACTGCCTGTTGGCTAGCCTACAGAGAATTACTACTGACAGACAATGCAATAGAAACAGGTATGTTTTTGAGCCAAAGGGTCTGGGTTTTAATGTCAAGTGCTGCATATATGCATTTAAAACTGAGATGCTCAGGACATATAATCTTGCAATATCCAATAAAATGCAAAACATGTTGAATTTTTGCATATCATTATGATTGTTTCATACTCCTCTTTGAACAGCCATAATGAATACTGTTTTTTGTCAAGTTACAAAGGGGTAGCCGTGTTAATCTATTGCAGAGAAACAGATTCCTGTGGCACTTTTAAAGATTAACAGATTTATTTATCTCATGAGCTTTTGTGGGAGAAAATCCCACTTTGTCAGATCCTTTGAAGATGGGAAACTTACAGAATGGGAGGAAATTAAATATAGGGGAGTGTATGACATAGGATCAGGTCAGGCTGTAACAGCAAATCAAATAGATGTTAGGATTCAAACGCTGGGGAACAGCATATAGAGGAAGATGAGGTCAAATCACCTGTTGTAATGAGAAAAAAATCCATAGTCCCTGTTTAACCCTAAGGCACTGAGTCGAATTTACATATTTATTTGAGTTCTGCAGTTTCTCTGTGAAGCTGTGATTTGTTATTCATTTGTTTGAGCACCGCTATTAACAAGTAGTCAATGGAGTGAGCAGGGAGATTGATGTGTTCCCCTATTGATTTTTTAATGTTGTGATTTCTGATGTCAGATTTGGTCCATTTATTCTTTTGCATAGAGACTGTCCTGTTTATCCAATATATAAGGCAGTATTTCCGGCACATGATGGCATAAATCACATTAGTAGAAAAGCAAGTGAATGAGCCCTTGATGGAGTAGGTGGCTTGATTTGGGCCTGTGATGGTGTTTTTTGTGTAGATATGGGGGCAAAGTTGCCAGCGTGGTCTGTTGCAGGGATATGTTCCTGGTTTTTGTATTACCTATTCTGGACATTAGCTGTCACCATAGCACCAGAAACACACAGCAACCATGCAGATACCTGGCTACAAATGGTTGTTTATATAGGTTTGGGGAGAGCTGCCCCTAGACCAGGGGTTGGCCCTGTGCCAACCATGCCTCCCCAAACCTCAACAGGTACTGGCAGCCTCCCTCTGGCACCACATGAGAGGGTGGAGACAGCATGGGAAAAGAGCGGCTGCACATGTACAGCTCTTGCAGGGGGGAGCAGTCATGGTGCTTACAGCCATGCCGAGTGGCACCACAGGGCCAGCAGTCCAGTGTGCCACTCAAAATGGGCACACATGCCATCTTTGGCATGCATGCCGGGGGTTTACCAACCCTTGCCCTAGACCAAATGGCTTCTAGAGAAGGAGCATCTTCAGTAGCCCCCCCTTCCATTTGTTGAACTTTTGAATAATTTATGTTATTTGCAGAGATGTCCACAGGATGGGAAGGTATATTCTGTTTCCTGCAATTGTGCACTCTACCATCTGATCAACACAATTAGCATCAGAAATGGCTTTTCTGGTCACTTACCTGGTCACTCTGAAGATTGTCAGTGAGTCCAATGGAATGCATTGGTAAGTGACCACAGGTTCTAGATCAGCCATGGAAACAAGTCCCTTGACAGTGAGGGACACAAGATCCATTCATTCCTGATGGATCTGGAATATGTATTAACCACAGATGTGCATGCATGGGAGAGATTTATCATTGGAATTCAAATATTGTCATGCTTTTCCTTTCCAGGCAAATGCGCTCTTGCTAAATACAATACACCCTGCAGTCAGGCTTCTGTTGGAGGCTGAGCCTGGCCTGAATTGCTTGAATGCTCTTTGAGGCCTAGCCTCAGCAGCATGTGTGCTTTCACAATTGACAGAGATCAGTGGAGTGCTGAGTAACCTTGTGGTATCTCAGTTTCTGTGCACCATAGCAGGTACCAAACAGTGTGGGTTTTGCACAACATAACAAGTAGCTTGTTAGATTATAGCTGCATATAAATAAAGATGAAGAAGGATGAATAAAAACAAAAGCTTAAACATTTTACATTAAAGTGTGTTCTTTCCCAGTTCTCAGACAACCAGATGTTCTTTTGCTCCAGTTATCATGGTGAGCAGGGCTGTTCCTGGGGGGAGCGAATGGGGCGATCGCCCCGGGCCCTGCGGTTAAGTGGGCCTCGCGCTGTCCCGCTCCCAGAGGGGTAGTGCAGGACCCATGCTGTGACCCTCCCACATCAGCACTTCGCCCTGCTGGGCCGGCCCTCCCTGCCCCCAGGGAGGAGCTGCCGGCCCGCCCAGGGGCGGGGTGGGTTTGTGGGGCAGGCCAGGCCGGCCTGCTGCCCCACACAGGGTCCCCCTCTGTGACCTGGGCGGAGCCAGCCCTGCCACTGGTGCCTCGGTGCCACTGGTGCCTCAGCCGGCGCCAGCTCCTGGCAGTGGCCAAACCTCAGCGGCGGCAGCCTCGGTAGGCTTCTGGCCAGGGCTGGCTCCCAGCAGGAGCCTCGGCTGGGTCAGCTCCTGCTGGCGGCCCGGCCCGGCCCGGCCCAGGGCTGTTTGGCCCGGTGCGGCCCCGGCCCAGCTAGGGCCTGAGGTTGCTAGGGGTTGGGGATGGAGAGGGAACGCAGGTGTGTGTGTGTGGGGGGTGTCAAGGAACGCCACAGAGGGACTGTGTGCCCCGAATGTTTTTTGGGGGGTCAGCAATACCCATGCTACCTGTCCTCCCCCCCCCCCGTGAGCCCCAGCTCACTACTCCTACCTATCCCCCACTCTCCCGCACGGGTAGCCTTAATTGCCAGGGGCGGAGCAGGCCCACCCTTCCCCCTCCCCCTCCAGGCCAGTTGGCCCTGCTTCCCGCTCCCCCCTAGGAACGGCCCTGATGGTGAGAACCTATTTTCCCTCTAAGCTGTGTGGGTGCGCGGCCGCGTTGCACACCCATGCATCTATCACACACGCCCGCGCAGCCCGACCCCCAAGTCTCTCCTTTTCCTCAGTCCCCAATCCCCAGAGCCAGTGGGAAGGAGCAGCAGCTGCAAGCCCTAGCCAGCATGCGGAGCGTGGTGGCAGCCCCTCTCCAGAGCCTGCTGGCTGGTGGAGCTGAACAGCAGGGTTAGAGCCCACCAACAGGTCAGGCTGCTTCCTCTCCCTTCCAGCCCTGACTGCTGGTGGCCGGGCCCTGGATTCACGGTCTGGGCTGCAGTCAGGTCAGGCCTGGGTCCCTGGTCTTGGTGGGGGCCAGATTGGGCCGTCCATGGTGGCCAGGCCCTGGCCGGGACTGCATAGGGCCATCCCCAGGCTTGGGTCCCCAGCCCTGACCCCGGCAGGGGCTGCATTGGGCTGCTGGCAGTGACCGGACCTGGGTCCTCGGCCTTGGTGGGTCTGGATCGGGCAGACTGGCCCCAGATTCCCAGCGGGGGCCGTAGCAGGTGGCCAGGGCCCAGATCTAAGAGTCCTGGAGGTGTGGGAAGGGTTTCCATGGGGGGCTCTGCCCGGCCCGCACCCGTCTCCTGCCTGGTCCTGGCATGCAGTTCGGAGCTGGGCTATGGCTGCTTGCCTCCCCTCCGGGCTTAGGGATGCATGCAGCCCTTTCTTTCTCTTCTTTCTTCTTTAATTAAAACTAATTTTTAAAGCTTTGTTTTAAAAAAAGGAATGCCTTTTTAAAAAAGGTTTTTTTAAAAACCTTTCTAAAAATTAAATGTCAAATTATACTTTAACCACTGCATCTCTCTACATACTCCCTCCCCAGGAAAACAAGTTAACACTTAGATCCATATAAAAAGCTATTTAATAATGCCTGCACTGACATCTAATAACACATAACAGCCATCTAAAAAGCATGCGTAACACCAGTCCATAAACCCAGCATCTGAACTACCTAGAGAGGAGAGGTTACTAGCGCATTACTTGCAAGTGAATCTTTACCACTCACTTACCATCTTCTAACACCGTGTAATGATCTTGAGGGTTCATTAAGGACCATGCCATTGAATGAGTGAGGAATAGAACTTTAATAACACAGACAGGAGTGATTCCCAGGTGTGTAGCTAGGAGCAGCCATGTTAGATCACCTGTAGGGCACATCTCCCAGTTCACACAACACTGACCCATGCTAGGGAGTGTCTCTAAAATCACAACCTTCTACAAGCATCTCTCTACAAAGGGCAGGGCAAATGTAAATTTGACACCCAAGTGCCAGTGGCCCTTGGCCCCCAGAATGAGGAAAAATCCACTGTGGCCCCTGACCCAAAAAGGCTGGACATCCCTGTAGAAAAAGAGTCTTAACTACTTCCCCCTTCACCCTCCCAGCAATTTCTCTCCCAGACTCTAGAGACCAGCTACATGAATTCTTGTTTCTCTGGGCTCAAAGGAAGGGATGTCCCCCAGCCCAACCCCTGCGTCTCTCCCCTTCTCTCCAGCCTGACCCCCATGTTTTAAAAATTTAATTTTTGTCCCATTCATAGCACAAAAGATATTCATGACCACAGGGCAAAATACAGGTGACAAAAACTGTGAGGTATAGATGACGGTAAAGACTAGATAGGCAGCAAGTATCATTGTTTCACATTTGTTTAGTAAATTAATAAAATTACAATAGTTCAGTTCAACATTTTTTATTAAAGATTGAACAAAAAGACATCATCTATGAATTTCTTTTGAATTGAGGTACTTAGGCATGCTGATGCTTCCGGTGCCAAAAAACAGTTGCCCATATGGCACCATGCCTCACAAATTGCCGCTCAGTAAGTACCATAACTTGCTCAGCTGCATCATCATCTTAGAGGGAACATTGGTGAGAACATAAATATATAGTTATTATAGACAATGAAGTATATAGAGATTGAAGGACATAGGATTGTCACCCAAGATAAGAAAATGAAAGGATGCTGTGTACAAAGGACTATAAAAAGCCACCACTCAGACAAGGTAGCATGCTCCATGACCACGTGATTATGACCTAATCATCTGGCAGGGGTCCTGAAGCAAGACTTTCCTGAACATAGCCTCTGGAATGAACATATAACTCTGTGTATCTAGTGAGTATAATATAGTATAGCTAATTTTTATCTTTGTATTGAACTTACTATATAAGAAATTCTTGCAAGCAAAACCTTACTGATCTGCAAATTGGGCATACTGTATCTCACTTGTAATTGAACACTGATCACAGTAAGTAACCCCCAACAGGTTCAAGCTGAAACAAGCTAAGAATCAGGAAAAGGGAACTGAAAACAACAGGCACTTGGTAGATGTGAACGGGGAAGGAAAAGAGTAAAATAAATGGTTGCTTGTGGAGAGGAAAAGGAAAAGTGGATGGCTAGATGTGGAATAAATATACTGACATTGCTGTGGATCAGGATAGTCTCTTCTCTGACAACGCTTCCAAAAAGGTTGAAGATAACCTGTATTTTACATTCACTCCCTGAAGATCAAGAGCCACAAGTTGCTGGTCTATTGTAACAAAGTTAAGACTCTTCAAGAGACCCATCATCACTCTAGTAATCAGGGCCACACTATCTATAGATGTCGTGGCAGAAAATCCCAAGTGGGATTTTCTCCCATGAAAGCTCATGCGATAAATAAATCTGTTAGTCTTTAAAAGTGCCACAGGACTCTGTTGTCTTTCTACAATAGACTATCACGGCTACCCCTTTTGGAATTTATCTATAGATGGTTGTCTTTTGATTACTGGATTCCTAGCAGTCACATTACTGGCAACAAAATTCCTCTCACAACTACAGGTTGTAGAGAGAAAATTAATTTCTGCCTGAGAAAAAAATATCTATAGATTTTTATCACTTCCTTTCTTAACTTTTCTTTCTACTGGGAGGAATGAAAGCTGTGAATATGTGATATTGATACCTGCTCCCTTCAGTGATTGAATGTCACACTTCTAATCACAGTGTGTGGGGTCTGGTTAATTTTAATAGGATGAGATTGACACCCCCTCTTAAACATTATTGCTTGAGATAGGAGAAGGTTGTGTTCACACAAGTAATTGTCCATCCTCAGCCAACAGGGTCCCTTGTCTGGCAGCTGTTTAATTAAATATTAATCAGCTAGTCCCATTATATCTCCAAGGTGCCTGCATTTATATATTGACATTTTTGTCAATCTATTCATAACAACTCAGACATGTCTACATGATTTACAGCCAGTGAATTCATAGTTTAATTCCCCTATCTCTGGAAAGAGATTAACACCTTCAAAGCAAGTAGGTATCAATAATGAGGTGGGAAATGTAGTCACACATAATTTTCATAAACAAATAGAGATTTCCCACATTCTTCACAAGTGCCATCTAAAAAACCTATCAAACAGAGCTTTCCCCAATAAAGAGTTCTGCACATAGATAGGGGAACAGAAGAAGGGACATTGCTAAAACAAGAGCTTTATTTAATGCTTCACATATCAGATGCTTTAACTATTTTTTCCTTCTTGCATCTTCAGTAAAAGGCTAAAAACCATTGTAGGCACCCTTGTACTTGAGGGGGCTCAGAACTTAATTGGGAGTTTTACAGTTGACAAGATTCTGTGTGCTGCACATCCTGCCTGGGATTCCCATGAACTCTTGGGAAAAGAGACAGAACCCCTTTTCCTTCTCCAGTTCCAAAGGGGTATCTGTGTTAATCTAGTGCAGAAAAACAAGAGAGTCCTGTGGCACTTTTAAAGACTAACAGATTTATTTATTGCATGAGCTTCCGTGGGAGAAAATCCCACTTCGTCAGATGCTTTGAAGATGGGAAACTTACAAAATGGGAGGAAATTAAATGCAAGGGAGTGTATGACATAGGATCGGGTCAGGCTGTAACAGCAAATCAAAATAGATGTTAGGATTCAAACATTGGGGAACAATACATAGAGGAAGGTGAGGTCAAATCACCTGTTGTAACGAGAGAAAAATCCGTAGTCCCTGTTTAACCCCAAGGCAACTGAGTCAAATTTGCATACAAATTTGAGTTCCGCATTTCTCTTTGAAGCTGTGATTTGTTATTCATCTGTTTCAACACAGCTTTTGGGAGACAAACCTCTCTTTGCTTATAGACAGCCTCCCAACCTTAAACAGATACTCACCAGCAACTACAGCTCAAACAACAGAAACATTAAAGCAGGAACCTATCTCTGCAACAGACCACACTGCCAAATTTGCCCTCATAATCACACTGAAGACACCATCACAGGACCAAGTCAAGCCACCTACTCCATCAAGGGCTCATTCACCTGCTCATCAACCAATGTGATATATGCAATCATATGCTGGAAATGCCCCTTTGCCTTATATATTGGACAAACAGGACAGTCTCTGCGCAAAAGAATAAATGCACACAAATCTGACATCAGAAATCGCAACACTAAAAAACCAATAGGGAAACACTTCAATGTCTCTGCTCACACCATTGACGACTTGCTAATAGCTGTACACTCCAGGGGTTGGGTAAATAGTGGCAGAGCAAATGACAGCTAGACAAGTTTCCTTTATTACTATATTCTATATTTGTTAATTGATTTATTCACCTGCCCCTGTGGATTTAAAATAGTAGTGATATTTCTTTTTATCCTGCTATGCTATATTTGCTTAGTTGGTTAAATAAAGGTATGTTAATAACTCCGATTTAAGTATATGGGATTATAGAATTACATAGAATCATAGAACCGGAAGGCACCATGATAGTACCAGGAGAGAAAAAGCCATACTGGAAGAGTACTCTAAAGGGGTGACCCCTTGGACCATTTTGACCTGCCACACTGATGTTGGCAGTAGAAGGTTGGATCCTCTTCAACAGATAAACACAACGTATGTAGTTTTTAGTTTACCTACACCAGCCACAGTTCCCAGGCACTGGTCTCTGCCAGACTGGTGGTATGAACTGTGTTATTTTTCAGTGATATCTGATTCTCTTTTTTTACTGACCTTTCCGGTGTTCTCTATCTTTGGAGTGCTTGACTTTACAACCTTAACAGTCTTAAATTTTATGATTTTATATATAATTTGTTGGCAAAAAAAGATGTCTACATCAGCATATAATCATGCATCATGTAACCCCGCCCCACCCCACCCCCAAATCGGATCATTGGCAAATCTCTGCTTTGTTTGGAGCCACTACCCAGAAGGGAACGTGCAGGTAACACCACAGAATGCTGCGGTAAAAATAACTTCTCATTGCAATTACAGGTAATTCGCTTTTACCTTCATCTGAAATACAAATGCCACTAATAAAATGAAAGGGGAAGGAGGGTGTGCAGATAAAATCTGTGTCTTCTGTTTCAAATAATCCCTCATTGTTTTAACAGATACTGACTTATCAGATGCAGAAATGAGGTCTCAGGTATCATCAAAACATATCCCTTATCTTGAAGCCTGAAACATAATCTATCCTAAGCACCTGCTGCTATAAAAGGTCCATTCTTCTCTGTTAGGTACATACCGATCCTAACCTTTCAGAGAGGTCTTTTTTTTTTTAATGTAAAAGTATGACAATCCATTGAATTTCTCCTCTGGAAAATATGTTTGAATAATGCATCTCCCAGTAACTATTGGAACTCGACTGTAGTATCTCCATTCACTTACCTGGTGTTAGCCTTTTTACAAATACTGTGTGAAGTTGTGACCGGCTACAGATAGTGCAAAATAACAAAAAACCACACTCACCGGAAACAAAGACGATGTGTCTGCTTTGTCACAGAGTGGGTGTGACAGTATGCAGAACCGCTGGGAGCTGGGATACCAATGAGCCATTTGTCTGACCAACTTGGACTCCCTCTCACTGTGCCAGTTGTGATGGGGACTTTCTGGGTGCAATCCAAAAACCACCAGGCACCAAGCACCGGGCCCCCTTCATTCACCAGCCTAGGTTGTCCCTCACAATACCTTTGCTAGTGATAAGCAGCAAACCCATCCAGATCAGATGCTGTTATCACCTAGCCCCACTGCACTGCACAGCTCCACACCCAGCTAGATACCACAAATGTAAACCTGGGTTGTTTCTCACTCAATGATGCTGCCAGCAAGCTACACTCAGGGCTAATCTTCACTGATAGCGGCAAATTCGCAGGTGTCCGAATTTACTGCAGCCAGACTGATCTTCCTAATTGACTGATAGGGTCTGTGAAGACCCACTCAGCTGATCAGGAAGTTGATCACTGAAGACCATCCCAGTAAGTAGAGTAGCCCTGAATTGAAGGGAGGACATTTCCCTTGACTCAGTGCACTAAAGACACCATGGTAAGTAGGCAGTAGGCATTCAAAGGGAGATACGCAAGGTATTTTAAGTACTTTGTGGATCTCCTGTTGATTAACGCCTTTTCTTTCCCTGTCTATGGCTGTGTAAGTGCTGGTCTACCTGCTGTGGTGTAAACCAGCACTTACACAGCCATAGACAGGGAGAGAAACACCCAACTTAGTTATGAGTGCCTTGTCTAGCCACTTACGAATCCATCAAAGAGTAAACTGATAGCGAGGTACCTAACCCCACACACAACTTGTAAGAACTGCACCAAAAGGAGTGTATCCCCAAAGTTATATTACTAAGTCTGTTCCCCTCTCGTAATGGGGAAGACACACAACAGCTTTTGTTACTGACAATATTTACTGGACACTTCACTCAAAACCACACTGATTAATGTGGGTTCCCCGACTGTGATGGGAGAAGGAGATGCCACACGCTTGGTTTAATCACAAAAACGATTTTCTTTTATTTGGGGTGCCCAGTGGGTGAACCCAGTAATTACTTGACAAGAAATGGCTATTCTAAGTTATTTTCAGCAGTAAAACACAAAACAGCAATTTTGTACTTAGAAAAGCAGTCACTTAGGGGTGGCAGTTGAAGAACCAGAACAGTGATCTTAAAATCTTCAACTGAGGTAGTACTTAAGAACAAACACATTAACCTTAAAACACTTAACTGAAGTAGCAGTTAACTTTAAACAGTAATCTTAAAACATCTAACGGAGGCAGAAAATTTAGGTACCTGACTGAAACAACACTGCAAGGTATTGCAGAGGGTGGTTTACATACATACCATAACCCAAGCACCACTGACCAGCAGCATGGACACCAGGAACATGGTATGAGACACGACACGAGCTAGCTTTCTTCGGGAGATTCGACCGTTGGGGTGATCAGCTCCAATGGTTAACACGTGAACCTCTGAACTTCAAGTTGCTGAATACCCCTTTTTTATAGGACTTTTGCTTGCTTCCTGTTACCATATTAGGCTAGTGTCTCCTCACACCAGGGGAGGGTCTTTTGCGTCAGTCAGGGGTTCCTGTTGTCATATTAGGAAACCCCAAGCAGTTCCCATGATAGAATTTAGTTATGTTTTCCAAATTTTCCAATGGGTCATAAATTCTTTGGGTGTGCAGGTGGGTCCCAAGTTCTCAGGGTGTTGTAAAATTCTGGGTGTCATAAATTTCAGATGGGCCCAAACTCTTAGGTGATTCCCATGTTTTCCAGGAGGGTCATAAATTCTTAGGTGGGTCCCAAGTTTCTGGGTAGGCCAGTTTCACATCCCCAGGTGGGTTGTAAATTCTTCGGTTGGGTCAGTATTCTTTGCTGCAGTCTCCCAGATTTCAGGCTAGAGCCTCTTACACTGTCCAAAATGGGGTCTCCTTAATGTGTGCCTAGGGAAAGGTGGCATTGACATAGGCCTGCCCGAGCAAGCGGCCACCCATTGTCCCATCGGGCACTAACAATTAAGATAAAACATTAAACAAGTTTATTAACTGCAGGAAAAAAGTTTTTAAGTGATTATGGTTGGCAAACGTAAAGGCAATAAAAGTAGTTACTAAATTAAATAAATGTAAGATCTGTCTCAGTCCTACACACTAAGGCTATGTCTACACTTGCACTTTTAAGTCGACTTTAACGGAGGCCATGTACACACTACAGGAATAATCGCGCAACAAGCCCGTAGTGCTTTAAAAGTCACGTGGTTTTTGTAGCACAGGATCGTGTACACACTCTGCCGCTTGTGACGGAACAGAGCACCCCCCCTGCAATTCGCGATTTCACAAGAAACCCAATTGAATTGTGGGAACCTATCCCACAGTTCCATCCATCCTGATTTGGCGCTAAGAATCCTAGGTAGAAGGAGAGTAGCGCTGAGCACCATGGGTAAAGTCTTGGTCTCCCATGGTGCATTCTGTTCCCCTTGCATCACGAGAGTTGCTACTAGCAACATGCGCCCATTTTCAACAGTAGCTCGTTGCTTCCCGGAAGTCCTTTGGCAGCAACATGGATCTAGGTCTGATCTCAACTGTCACCTTCAGCATAATGAATACATCTCGGCTGGTGGCACAGTATGCGTTCAGCTCTGAATCAGACCAGGATTCGGTTAACCCTGGGCTGGTGACTGCCATGCAGAACAACAGCACCACACTGCTGAGCTCCTTCACAGAGCATCTGCACATGGCGCACCGCCGGTTCTGGTCATGAGAGACAAGCACCGAGTGGTGGGACCGCATCGTTTTGCAGGTGTGGGGTGATGACCAGTGGCTACAGAACTTTCAAATGCGGAAAGCCACATTCATAGAACTGTGTGAGGAGCTAGCCCCTGCCCTGCGATGCAAGGACACCAAAATGAGAGCCACCCTCACCGTGGAGAAGCATGTCGCAATCGCGCTGTGGAAAATGGCGACCACAGACTGCTACCGTTCGGTCGCGAATCAGGTTGGAGTTGGCAGGTCGACCGTCGGGTCAACACTTTCACAGGTGTGCAGAGCCATTAATCGTGTTCTGCTCCGGAGGACATTGACGTTGGGCAATGTGCGGGAGATCGTCAATGGATTCGCGGCCATGGGATTCCCGAACTGTGGAGGGGCAATAGACGGCACGCACATCCCAATTCTCGCTCTGGAGCAACTTGCGACAGAGTATATTAATAGGAAGGGCTACTTCTCCATGGTGCTTCAGGCACTCGTGAATCACAGGGGGCGTTTCACGGACATAAATGTGGGGTGGTCGGGTAAGGTGAATGATGCTCGCATTTTCCGGAACACAGGCCTGTACCGGAAGTTGCAGGAAGGGACCTTCTTCCCCGATGATGAAATTACTGTTGGTGATGTGGAGATGCCCATAGTCATCATAGGAGACCCAGCCTATCCACTGATGCCTTGGATCATGAAGCCCTATACTGGAAAGTTGGATCCCAGCAAGGAGCGCTTCAATTACCGGTTAAGGCAGTGCCGACTGACCGTAGAGTGCGCCTTTGGGCACTTAAAAGGCCGCTGACACTGTTTGTACGGGAGGCTAGACTTAAATGAGGACAACATTCCGGCCATCATTGTGGCGTGCTGTGTCCTGCATAGCCTCTGTGAAAATAGGGGAGAGAAATTTCCCCCTTCATGGGACGTGGAGGCTGAGCGGCTAGAGTTTGCCTTCCAGCAGCCAGCCACTAGGAGTATCAGGGGGCACAGCTGAGAGCCATCTGCATAAGGGAGGCACTTAGGTGCATTTTAGTGATGGGAACTCATAGGATGCATTGCATCACTGTGCAGTAGTGTTCCCAAGCACTATTGGGTGCTGATTGGGGGGTGGAGGGACGGTGCCCATGGGCGTATACTGTACTATGCTTGAATGAGTGAATACTAAACATGCAACAACTAATCTTATTGTGTATCAATAAAGACACCGTGCAAAGTTCAAGTGATTCAATTTTATTATTATAAAACATTAAATATTTACAGTAAGCAGTGCCTGCAAAAGGGGCTATAGATGCGTGTAGGTGCGTGTCTCAATGCCATAGCTTGGTGCAGGAGTGGATGTAACATTGTACAAGGAGGGTCCCTGGGCTTCAAAGAACTGCTTTGAGGGAGAATGGGGGATGGGGGACAGAAAGTGTTGCTGTGGCTGCAGGGGGGGGGCGAGCCTGGAGCAGCTGGGTCTGCCTACCAACCATGGTCTTCAGCAGTTGGGTCTGCTCCTGTAGGATGCTTATGAGGGCATCCTTCTGCTTCTGCCTCTTCACATTGTTTTCTTTGCGCTCCTGCTGGCACTCTTGACTCCATTGTCTAGTCTCCCTTGCTGATGCCTCATTGGATTGCATCAGCTCCTGGAAGATATCCTCCTTGCTCCTGCAAGGCCTCCTCATCTGTCTCAGCCGGTCAGCTGGCGCAGACCACCAACCGGCGAAGGTCGCTTCTGAGGAAAATTGAAACATCATAAGTAGTGCTATTGTTCTCACTTTGGTTAAGGAGCCAGTAATATGCTCTCCCGCCACATTCTGCTGTGCCCACGGGATAGGGCATTGCCGGGGACTGAAAGGGCTTTTGCAAAGAGAGGTTCGGGTTGCCGAGACAAGACACACAGCTCCATGAACTATTTGCAGTGCTTTGGGCGATTAGTTCACATACGCCACTGCCATGGAAGCCGATATCTCGCTGCTTAGAGTGCCTCTGCAAGCCAGAATGCATATCCTGCATGTCACTGGTTTTCAGCCAGGACCACACGCAGCAGGCTTGTGCGCAGCCATGTTTCCCGCTGCTGTGCTTTGAAACTGGCGAGGGAGAGTATCCCTCTATGGGGGAGGGGAAACAGTTGCTCTCCCATCGAATTTAACTAAGAGGCTGTGGAAGTACATCAAGGACACCTTCAGTGATCTCAATGGAGAGGATTTTTTGGCAATTACAACATGCATTGATGCACTGCTCATGTAATGCAGGGTAGACCCCCCCATCCAAAAAAGAAAAGAAAGGATGAAACTCAAAACGCCTATTTCCTGCCCGCTCTTCATTTGCCCGCAAAGCTTATCCAGCTAGCATAGAAGCCACTTCTGATGAAACTTACCAGAGCTCCCCTCTACTGCCTCCGAAGACTGTATGGAGAAGGAATCTGGGCAGCACGGGTCAGGTGGCATGGAGAACAGCTCCTGGCTCCCTAGGTCGGCTGCACCGCTTTCACCCTCCAGGTCATCTTCCACCTCCACGTCTTCGTCGACAAATTGCTCGTCACCGTCTGCTCCGGTATCCTTTTCATGGGGGGGGTGCTGACGTGTCCACAGGAGCTTTTGGGGTGGTTGTGGGATCCCCGCTCAGGATTGCTTCCAGCTCCTTGTAAAATCAGCATGTAGCTGGCTCTGAGCCGGAGCGCCGGTTTGCCTCTCTGGTTCTGTGGTACATAATCTGCAACTCCTTCACCTTCGACCTGCACTGAAGAGTGTCTCTCTGGTACCCCTTCTCTGCCATGGCCCGAGAAATCTGGCCAAAAATATCGAAATCCCGCCGGCTGCCACGTAACTGTGCCTGCACAGCAGACTCCCCAGATGCCTATGAGATCAAGCACCTTGGCTGTGGTCCAGACTGGAGCACGTTTGCTGCGCTGAGCCACCATTGCTCTTGGAGTACACAGCTGCAGCTGCACTCCACACCAAGCAAACAGGAAGAGTGAAGAATTCAAAAATTCCCGGGAATGATGGGAGGGTGGGTACAGTCACGTCACAGCCACAGAGTGCAGAAGGAAGTGCAGAAGGGATGGAATTGGAATTCTGGGACATTTCTGGAGGTTTCATATTGCGCAGCAACCGTACACACATGAACTGTCGCAGAACAGCTGTTCCGCGGTAGCCGCTACCACCCTCGTTTTGGTGGTTTACATGTTGCGCGGTAAGACGGCTGTTACCGCACAACAACATGGATTTGTGTGTGGACGCTGTGCCTGTTATTGCGCGATAATGAGCGTTATCGTGCAATAACTTCGCAGTGTGTACAAGGCCTTAATGTGTCTACACTTAAAATTAAAGTCGACTTAAAGGGGAACTTACAAATACTTACAATACAATGGTTATATTCCTTATGTCCTTAATGGCTTATCAGGTAACTCCCTGGGACCATTGTCCTGGCACATTCCTAAACATTAAGGGCACAATGGTTTTGCACAGGCCTCTCTCACGCATTTCAATAAAATAACATAAGTTAAAGTACAGATAGAACACCGAATTCCTAACTTCTAATCGAAATAGAATTCCTAGACATAAAATATATAATCATTCCCAGCAAATTGCTACATTTCTATTGATACCAAACATGACATAGTTCCTATGGATTATAGCATTTATGAGATATCCATTGAAAATAATATCATAAATGCTTCCCTAAATCCAGACAGTGTCATACCCTGCCCATATGCCCTGCCCTTTGGGGGCATGCCAGGCTCCCTCTGTGCCCCCCTCCCTCCCCCCGGCAGGGAGGGCATTGGTGTAGTCCTGGGCTACACTGGCTTAATTCGACTTTAAAAAGTCAAATTAAGCCTTAGATCGAGTAGAAAGGTGGTTTAATAAAGTTGACTTAATTTGCATTAAGTCAACTTTATTTTGCTTAAGTCGATTTAAGCAAGCTGCTTAAGTCGACTTAAGCAAAGTGTAGTGTAGACGCAGGGCAAATTAAGTCGACTTAAGCCAAGCTTAAATCGACTTAATTTACCAGTGTAGACGCAGCCTAACAATCTCAAATTAGCATCACAGCCTTGTGAACTGGTACGAACAGTCTCTTAAATGTATGCTGGGCAAAACCTTCTCTGCCTGGGATATTCCTCTCCTTTCAAAGTCCTTATGTCTTTGGACTCTAAGTTTTCACTTGTGCAGGAGTGGAGCCTTATGATGATGTCATGCTCCCACTCTTAAAGTAGTTTCAACTTGCTAGATTGGTCCATGCATGTGATGTGGCAGCTGCTTCCCATTGGTCAAGCAATCCAATTGTGAATGTGCTGCCTGTGATGAAGTCTCTACTATAATCAGTTCCTGTTAATGGATTCTATTCTTGAATGGGTGAGAGTAACAATCTAGCCACTCCACTGTTGTGCCTGAAAGGCTGTTTGTGGGAGTTCTCCCACCTTGCAAAATGTTCTAGCAGCGTTTACAACAACATCTTATAACTTTACATACTATGGTAAAGCTCATACAACCCAACAGGATACGAATATTAGGAAATCAGGACTTTTAAAATAATGCCAAACAAGGATAGAGAACATATCATAACGATATGATTTTGTTGAATATGGAATCTTTGGGGTGTTGTTCTCAGTCACAGAGTCTATGTCTACACTAGAAAGTTCTGCCAGCAGACAGCCATAGCGGTGGCTGATGTTCACACTGCCATCATTTGCTCGTATCCTCACTAGGACAACTTCCACCGACCTAAGTGGCAGTGCGAGACTGCCGAGAGAGCAACCTCTCAGCTCCCTGCAAGGAGTCTACAGGCTCCTGGCTGCACCCCCAACATCTGCCTGGTCCCCAGAAGAAGTTGGGGAGGTAGCCACCTGGGGTCCAGGTCCTAGGCAGCAGGTCTGGGCAGAAGGGAGGGATAGTGCCTGGAGCTCATCCGGGTCCCAGTGGCAGTACTGCTGTAGCCGCCAGAGACTTCTCGGGGTCTCCAGTGACAGCAGGCTGCTGCTGCACAGGGCTCCTCAGGAGCCCTGGCAGCAGCATTGGGGGTGGGGGGGAACCACCTGGGGTCCAGGTCCCAGGTGGCGGGGGAGTAGGGATAGCATCCGGGGCTTGCCAGGGTCCCATGTTGTTGCAGCCACCAGAGGCTTGTCCAGTTCCTTGCAGCTGCTGCTGCCAGAGACCCTGGTGGCCCCAAGTGGTACGACTCCCCTTCCCCACTGCTGCCTAGGACCTGGACCGCGGGTGGCTGCTCTCCACTTCCACCAGGGTCCCTGGTGAGTCACACATGGCTGTAGCCATGGGGGACCCAGACAAGCTCACGGCAGCTACAGCCATGCTGCTGAGAGGACCCCAGCGAGCCACCAGTGGCTGCAGCCACGCTGCTGTGGGGACCCAGTCAAGCCCTGGAGCAGCTGCCATCCAGGACCCCAGCAAGTCTTGGGGGATACAGACTGGCTGGATGCCCCAGCATCTTCTATCTCCCCCTTACTTCTCAATTTCATGGCTCTGCTCTGTTAGGGCCATGAAATTGACAAATATGATAGCTCTCCTCCACTTTAAGGGGCACAGTGTCTACACTGAGACTGTGCCGCCTCAGCTTTGCCAACAAAATCCCAGTGCTGCTCATTCAGGTGATTTTATTTCATTGGCAAAACAGGTAGTTTTGTCAGCAAAAAAGTGAACGCTGACTTTTGTTGACAAATCTTCCTAGTATAGACAAGACCAGAGTGTCATAGTGAGTTTGGATTTAATACTCTAGGGACAGGCCTGATCTTTGCAATTCAGTTTTTTCTTAAGGTGTTTGGATGTGATACTTTTATTTTGGCCCAAGTTCAAATGAAAGCATACTTCAGAAGCAGCCTCCCCATATGTGGCAGCCTGACCTGTGAATCACAAATACACATATTGCTCAGACTCATTTATTACCACTGAGAAAACGTTGCTTGTGTACACAGAGACCTGAGGCAAGATTATAACAATGGGATGTCTATAGTTAGGCTGTGAAATCCTCACATCATATGGGTGTTTAACTAAGCCGGATTTTCCAACAGACCAAGCATGCAGCAGCTTCTGTTGGTAAGAAGTTGTGCAGAAGTATGTGCGCAAAGGATTTTTGCATGCTAATACTGTGCACAATGCTGCAGAGGGACTTTGAATGGCCTTTTTATGCATCAAATGAACAGGGGAAAAAGCTTGAAGTGGTACTGTTGTGTGCCAAGCAAGTATGCAGAGGAATTTCCTGCAGCGTGGTTATCCTCAGATGGGCATGTGGTCTTATCTAATCACCTTGTTATAAAAGATTGACATCGCTGGGATATAGGGTACAGGACTGTTTAACACTGGGTTGTTGTTTATCTTTTTCATGCATGTTGCAAGCTGCTCATTGATCAATAGGGCCAGATTATCAAAGGGGCTTTAGGGGCTTAAATTCCAGGCTCCCAGCCAAAAAGGGGGCCCCAGGCTCAATCCCCAGGTGACTTGCGGCGGGGCCTCTGTCGCACTGTGCTGTGCTGCACCGCACACCAGCTGGCCCCCAGACCTGCAGACTGGCCAGAGCGGGGCCAGGGCAGGCCGAGAGTGCCCTCTGGCCCCAGGCCCCCTCTCTGTCCCCAGTGGCTATGGCCAGTGCAGTCAGGGGAGCCCACGAAGGGCCCCTAAGCTAATTCATAGTTTCTTAGAATTTAAGGCCAGAAACAACCAATGGATCATCTATCCTTGTCTTTCTGTATCTCGCAAGCTATTCTACTTCATCTATACCTCTTTATGAGCCCAATAACTAGAGGATTTAAGTCCTCAGCAGATTGAACTGTTTTTTGCCAGAGGCAGAGAATGGCAGAGACTGAGGTGTGTTGCCAATGCCCGAGAGCCGGTGAGCTCTGCCCAGAGCAGGCTGTGGGGAAAGGTGAATATCCCCAACGTCCCTGTCAATTTGTCCTGAGGGAAAATTTCTTCCTGACACAAATCTGAAGGTCACTTTGTCCCTGAGCATGTGAGCAAAGCATACAATCCAAGGATCTGAGAAAGATGATTCTCTGTACCACCTCAATGTATTGGTCTGCCCCATCAAGTTTCCTATTTCCAGGTGTGGCCAGCAGGGCCGTCCCTTGTTGGGACCTGAGCCCAGGGCCAATAGGCCTAGGCCCCGGCCAAGGCTTCCTCTACCTCAGCTGCAGCTGGGACCCCAGGCTGCCGCGCCCAGCGCCCCAGCCAGGGAACCAAGGCTGCCGCTGGGAGCTGGCCCCGGTCGAGGCCACAGCTGGGGACCATTCCTGGCTGAGGCCAGGGGTGTTGGGCAGGCTGCAGCAGGCCAGGCCCACGCACCTGCCCTGCCCTGCCCCTGGGCCTGCATGGAAGGAGGGCCAGCCAGGAGCCAGGGGAAGTGCTCCTGGCCTGGCCCCACACTGCCCCGCGTGGCCCACATAACTGCAGGGCCCGGGGCGATTGCCCTGTTCACCCCCCCAAGGACGGCCCTGGTGGCCAGTCCCTATTGCTTTAGAGGAAAGGATGAAAACCACAACAGGCTGCATCTGGCCAATTATACCCTGTGGGAAGAATATTCCTCCTGACCCTTGAAGGCCACTGGCTGAAGTATGGGATTTGATTATAGTAATTGTCTTAATGCAGAGACGCAAGTATTATGAGAATGTTGAAGGCAAAAAGAGCTCTCTGTTCTTTCTCATTAGCAAACACTGCAAGACAGACAAGTGATTTGGGTGAATTGCTTAAAAAGAAAAAGTGTTAAGCCAAGCAGCACACAACTTTCAAAAGTGTATGTGTGTGATGAGTTGTATGTTTCTGAGTGGGAGACTTTTTCCCCTAACAATTTCACTCTGAAACTAAAGATATTTACAGTATCACTATTATCTGCAAAAGTTTCCATCTGGAGAACAACCCTTAATACGAGCATTTCCACTGAATCTAGTCCCTGATTTCTTAACTCTGGCCAGTGGGAGACAAAGCCCCAAGCATAAAGCTCTTCTGCCATGGAATAGTTCCAGGGAAGCCAGAAAGACTGGTCAAATGAGGGAGAGCTCCAAGATCAAGACATGCTTACTGCAAGTTTTTCAGAGCAGGTGTCATTTTTTGATAGATGTTTGTGCAGGGCCGAACACAACAAGAATCATAAATCCCTCCAGATGCAGGAGAACTGATTCCCTTAACATAGAAGATTAGAGTTGGAAGGGATCTCAGGAGGTCATCTAGTCCAACGCTTGCCTGATTCAGGTCTTACCCCAATTAAATCAGCCCAGCCAAGGCTTTGTCACACTAAGCCTTAAGCTCTAATGATGGAGATTTCACCAGCTCCAAAGATAACCCATTCCAGAGCTTTCTTCTAGTGGAGAAAATATTTTTCCTAATATCCAACCTAGACCTTCCCCACTGCAACTGGAGACCATTGCTCCTAGTTCTGCCCTCTACAACCAATGAGATCAGCCTAGTTCCATCCTCCCTAGAATATACCTTTCTCAAATCCCCGCTCATTCTTCTTTTCTGCAGACTAGACAAGTCTAGTTCCCTCAGTCTCTCATCATAAGTCATGTGCTCCAGCCCCCTAATCATTTTTGTTGCCCTCTTCTGGACTCTGTCTTATTTGTCCATATTCATTCTGTAGTGGGAGGCCCAAAATTTGGCACAGTACTCAAAATGTACTTTCGCTAATGTTGAAGAGAGGGTAAAAAAATCAGTTCCTTCAATCTGCTTGCACTGCTCCTACCAATGCAGTCCAATATGCCATTAGCTTCTTAACAATAACGGCACATTGTTGACTCATATCCAGCTTCTTGTTCATTGTAACCCTGGTAGAACTGCTGCCTAACCTTCTGGTCCCCAGTCTGTAGCAGTGCATGGGATTCTTCCATCCTAAGTGCAGGGTACAGGAGTTTGCACTTCTCTCTGTTTACTCTCATCAGATTTCTTTTGGTCCAATCCTCTAATTTCTCTAGGTCATTCTGTATCCTATCACTGCTCTCCAATGTACCTACATCTCCCTCCAATTTAATTCCAGAGGGGTAGCTGTGTTAGTCTGTACATAGCAAAACCAATGAAAGTCCTTTCCGAGAAATTTGCTAGTCTTTAAAGTGCCACAGGACTCTCGCTGTTTTCCCAGTTTAGTGACATCTGCAAACTTGCTGAGGGTGCAATCCACCTCATCCTCCAGATCATTAATGAAGACACTGAACAAAAACTTATGGATCCTTCTAATACAGCAGATATCAAAGAGAAGCTCCCATTTTCCTAAGTCCTATAAAAATTTCCTTTTAATCTACTGGGCTAAGTTTGGACTATATCATCACCTGAGCAATCACCTCCATTCATGAGGAAATCCCACATTCTGAACAATCAATCAATCAAAGGGCAGAAATTCAGCCACAAGCCAATTGTATGCAGCTTTCCTCAGATGTGCAATATTTACTTCCTTACAAATCCCAACCACATCAACATGTTGGTATGTTCCAGGCAGGGGAGAGGTTATTGGAATGACGCCAGCACAAACTGGCACAATCTTCTTGTGCATCCAGTTCTGAAACCTGTTACTGAGCAATCATTGTTTAACTTTCCAGACATTCGAACCCAGAAGTTTGCTCAATTCCCTTTACTAGCTGGAAGGGACGAAATTATGCTTCCAGCCTTGCATTACACTTATAGCTATCTTTGTTCAGATCTAATAATCAAATGTAAACACAATGCTTCAGGGGCTGTCCCCTGGAGTAATTTCAACATAATTTTGAAGTGTGCATTCCTCTGTCCCCTGCAATAATTCAAGAAAGGCACAAAATAAATTTAGCAACCTCCACCTTACCCAGGTTCACATACATCTTCCCCAGCTGAAGTCTATAGAAATAATGATTACTTTTTTTCATAGATTCATAGAATTTACGGCCAGACGGGACCAATATAATCATCCAGTCTGACCTCCTGCATAATGTGGGCTACAGGACCTCCTGTCCATTCCTGCAACAGAAACCTAACCTATGATTGAGTCACAGAAGTCCCCAAATCATGGTAAATGCTTGTTTACTTTATTTCTGAGTAGGGGTCCATAAACGTTCCTCCTCCCAAATTTGGAAATGGTACAAAAAATAGGAGGCATCAAATCAATCAATTTTAAATAGAATCCCAGCATAGCTATACCCACCAGGTATGGATAATAAGAGGTATGGGCTGGTTTACAATGCAGAGTGAGGTTGAAGTAAGGCAGCTTACATCAATGTAATTATGTCAGTGTACACACTACAGCCTTGTTCCTGGAGATGTAAGTGCCCTACTACACTGACATAACTCCATGAGACGTGTAGGGCCTATGTTGGTGTATTTAGGGTGACACAGTGTCTGTGTGGACACAGCTGGTTCCTTACATTGGTTGTTGGCTGTCAATTTTCCCAGTTTCATCACTCACTGATGTCACCTCAGGGAGTTGGGAGACTCTAGCTAGAAAAGGGTAATTGATTTTATAGAGACAGCCCCCATATTTGGGGCTTTTTCTTATATAGGCACCTATTACCCTCAACCTCCATCCCATTTGCTCTCTGTTCAGGGACAAGATGTCTGCCAGGTTGCCCCTTGGACATCTTGCTCCCAGTTGGATGCTGCCCGGGCTCCTCTCCCCTTGCAGAGAGCCAAGGTGCCACTCAGGCTCCAGGCTCCAGGCTCCCTGTTCCCCGCTGGAAACCCCTCTGCAGGCACGGAGCTTCCTGTCAGGAGCCCAGGAGCACAGAGTCGAAGCAGGGAAATAAGAGTGGGTGGGGGCAGTTGGGTTTCTTCCAGTGGGGTAGACTCCTGTATGTCTTTTTTTAGACAGCAGAATTTACAATAAGAACATACTTAGATGATTTGAAAATTGTACTGCAGACATTTATCCGACTAACCCAAACTGCCTTCTAAGCTGACAAAAATTTTGATTCTCCCCTCTACCAAAATCTCCTCTAACAGCTTCTGTAACACAGGGGTATGTTTTCAACAGTAAATTCAGCAGCATGCTGAAAATCCAAAATATAGCTATAGCAAAAAAATAAATGTGTTTCAGTGGCAGAATAAATCACACAGAGGTTACTTTATTAATATATTCATTTTCATATTTAATATAATAAAAATGAATGAAACTAGAGAAAAGCCTCTTTAGAGTCTATAAGTTAAGTCTAGAGGTGAAGGCAACAAGGGTGATGTTGTAATGGGCCTCTGTTATAGATCACCAGGATGAAGTAGATAAGGTTTTCTTCAGACAACTAATGAAAGTTTACAGATCACAAGACCTGGTTCTCATGAGGGACTTCAATCACCTCAACATCTCCTGGGAGAGCAATACAGCACAGCACAGATAATCTAGGTCATTTTTCAAGAGTACTGTGAACAATTTTCTGGTGGAAGTGCTGGAGTAAGGCTTGAGGCTTACTTGAGGCTTTCCTTCTCTAGAACTTATGCCCACAAACAAGGAAGAATTGGAAGGGAAGTAGAAGTGGTTGGCAAAAGTCAAAAGCTTCTCCCCTATTCAAAGTGTTTGCATTTCTTTTCAATTTCCCCTCCCCCTATTTCTTCTTGGCCACAGTGATTTCCTCTCTTCTACCTGAGCCAGAGAGCTTAATTTGCATTGTACCATGGCAATTATGTAGCATTTTATGAGCATTCATAAAGGAACTTTGCACGGTTTAATTGGCATCAAACCATACAATTACATTGCAAAAGTGATCAGAAAAATTACTTAGATCATAACCTAAGGGTAAACGGATGTGCATCCCATGACATGATTCTTTGAAAATCTGATATTTTTAAAGATGCATTTAGATTGCTCCAAAGTTTCTAGTATTTCACACTATGGAATGTTGTTAAGTCCAGGGAACTTGCTACAGAAATTAGTTTCAGCTCACTACAGAGGCCTTGACTATGATCAGAGGTTAAAGTAAGGGGGAACGGACTGGAACGGTGTTCCAGGGCCCCCAATTTTTAGGGGCCAGCATTCCGGGGCCCCTAAAAATAGAAAACCCAGGTGGAACGCTGCGTTCAGCCCAAGGGCCCCAGCAAAGCCACAGACTCCTGCTGCGGCCAGGATGGGGAGATTCAAATCTCCCGCCCTGAGCATGCTCAGAGCTCTGCCGGTTCTCCCTGCCTCCAGCCAGGTAAGGGGGCTGGGAAAGGGCTGGGGGGAGGTGGCAGGCAGAGGAGCTGGGAAAGGAGCTGTGGGGGGCAGAGGAGCCGGGAAGGGGCCCCAGGCCTGATCCGGCCATGCTGCCTGCCCGTGGTGGCGGCGCGTGGCGGTGGCAGAGGGGCAGGATCAGGCCCGAGGGGCCAGCATGCGGCAGCGGGAGCAGAGGGGCAGGATCAGGCCCGAGGGGCCGGCGTGCGGCAGCGGGAGCAGAGGGGCAGGATCAGGCCTGAGGGGCCGGCGTGCAGCGGCGGCAGAGGGGCAGGATCAGGCCCGAGGGGCCGGCGTGCGGCGGCGGCAGTGGGAGCAGAGTGTGGCGGCCGGCAGCATGGCCTGATCCAGCCACTCTGCCGGCTGCCCTGCTCCGCCACCGCAGGCCGGTCCCGGGGCCTTTGTATCAGGGGTTAAGGTAAGGGAGGAAGGCAGAGACCGTGGGTGGGAATGGAGGGGTCTGGACTCGCAAGTCAGTTGAGCAAGGGGTCAGGATGGGGGGGCTGGGGAGGGATGGATGGAGT